>WNWK01003638.1:0-160653 GCA_009830355.1 Cherax destructor
GGGGGTGGTGGGTAGTGATGGTGGTGGCTCTGGTGTGTTGCTCACCTCAACAGTTGTGCTTCTCTAGGAACAGATGGAGTGGGAGAGATGGATAAGGAGAGGGAGGGACAGATGGGAAGGGAAAGAGAGGGAGGGAGGGATGCAGAGAGGGTCTCCAACTCCCACGGTTAGTCTCACTTAGATACTTCCAACATTATATTCCTTATTTTAACGCAGGATGAGAGAGCATCCGTAGTCGACTACCAGTTGATGGTTCCAGGGGTCACCGCCCCCTCGACTTGATCCTAAATCGGACCATCAGTTATATTCACCATGTCTCAATGCAGTTTTTCCGCTATAGCTGACCAAGTGAACCATTGTAATGCGTTCCGACGTCTTCACAAAAAAAAAAAAAAAAAAAAAAGACCAAAAGGAAAAATCTGGTAGATAGGAATTTTTGCTACAAAACTTGGAATAAAATTTTAAAACTTGGCAGTGTATATTAGCCAAGAAGTTTATATCTCTTTTAGACATACACCGATAGATGTACTCACCTAATTGTGGTTGCAGGGGTCGTAGAGACAAAATACATTGACAAAAATACAATAGGGAGTAAAATATATATGTATATATATATATATATATATATATATATATATATATATATATATATAAAAAAAAAAAAAAAAAAAAAATATTTTAAAAGGAATATTCAAATGGTTCAGAAAGAAATCTAAATATATTTTTCCCTTTGAACCCTTTTTTATCCACTTCTCGAGGCTATGGGACCTACAATTTACACCAGAGGTGGACCAATCAAATATATATATATATATATATATATATATATATTTTTTTTTTTTTTTTTTTTTTTCAACAAGTCGGCCGTCTCCCCGAGGCAGGGTGACCCAAAAAGAAAGAAAACCCCCAAAAAGAAAAAACTTTCATCATCATTCAACACTTTCACCACACTCATACATAATCACTGTCTTTGCAGAGGAGTAGATACGACAGCTGAGAAAAGCCCCTCCCAGCTGTCACTATCTCAGCCCCCTCCTTTAAAGTGCAGGCATTGTACTTCCCATTTCCAGGACTCAAGTCCAACTAAATCAATTAACTGGTTTCCTGAATCCTTCACACAATGTTACCCTGCTCACACTCCAACAGATCGTCATGTCCCAAAACCATTCGTCTCCATTCACTCCTATCTAACACGCTCACACATGCTTGCTGGAAGTCCAAGCCCCTCGCCCACAAAACCTCCTTTACCCCTTCCTCCAACCTTTTCTAGGACGACCCCTACCCCGCCTTCCTTCCCTACAGATTTATACGCTCTCCAAATCATTCTACTTTGATCCATTCTCTCTAAATGACCAAACCACCTCAACAACCCTCTTCAGCCCTCTGACAAATACTTTTAGTAACTCCACACCTTCTCCTAATTTCCACATTCCGAATTTTCTGCATAATATTTACACCACATTGCCCTTAGACAGTACATCTCCACTGCCTCCAGCCTCCTCCTCGCTGCAGCATTTGCAACCCATGCTTCACACCCATATAAGAGTGTTGGTACCACTATACTTTCGTACATTCCCTTCTTTGCCTCCATGGATAACGTTTTTGTCTCCACAGATACCTCAATGCACCACTCACCTTTTTTCCTTCATCAATTCTATGGTTAACCTCATCCTTCATAAATCCATCCGCTGACACATCAACTCCCAAATATCTGAAAACATTTACTTCTTCCATAATCCTCTCTCCAATGTGATATCCAATTTTTCTTTATTTAAATCGTTTGATACCCTCATCACCTTACTCTTATCTATGTTCACTTTCAACTTTCTACCTTTACACACTCTCCCAAACTCGTCCACTAACCTTTGCAACTTTTCTTTAGAATCTCCCATAAGCACAGTATCATCAGCAAAAAGTAACTGTGTCAACTCCCATTTTGCATTTAATTCTCCAAAATTTAATCCCACCCTCTCCCCAACACCCTAGCATTTACTTCTTTTACAACCCCATCTATAAATATATTAAACAACCATGGTGACATCACACATCCCTGTCTAAGACCTACTTTTACCGGGAAGTAATCTCCTCTCTCCTACACACCCTAACCTGAGCCTCACTATCCTCATAAAAACTCTTTACAGCCTTCAGTAACTTACTACCTATTCCATACACTTGCAACATTTGCCACATTGCTCCCCTATCCACTCTATCATATGCCTTTTCTAAATCCATAAATGCAATAAAAACTTATCTACCTTTATCTAAATACTGTTCACATATATGCTTCACTGTAAACACTTGATCTACACATCCCTACCCATTCTAAAGCCTCCTTGCTCATCTGCAATCCTACTCTCTGTCTTACCTCTAATTCTTTCAATAATAACCCTGCCATACACTTTACCTGGTATACTCAGTAAACTTATTCCCTATAATTTTTACACTCTCTTTATCCCCCTTCCCTTTATATAAAGGAACTATACATGCTCGCTGCCAATCCCTATATATATATATATATATATATATATATATATATATATATATATATATATATATATATATATTCACATACAAAGGTGTGTGTGTATATGTGTGTATCGGTAAGCCTTAGACCTATTTAAAAGTCGGTCTCACCTGCATAAGTATTTTCACTGACCCATACAAGTTTAGCGCTTGTTAATGAACAGAATAATCAATTAGCCTTCTTTATAGAGCATTTAACCACCTCGTCAGCAACTCCCACGAGTTGATAAAGTCTCCTGCTACTCCCCCCCACAGGTACCATCTATCAGACCTGATAAAGTCTGCTGTTCAAGAGGTATCATTCTTATGCATATGGCCCTTGATCCAAGGAAGTGGACTTATCAACAATAACAATAATAATAGTAACAATAAGGATGAAGACGATATTAAAAATAACAACAACAATAATAATAATAATAATAATGAAAAAAATAGCTATTTACAGATTTAGTTTATACAGTGTATAATTTTAAAGAATATTTCCAGCAATTATTCCACACTTATTATGCCCAACAAGAGTATTATATCTCAGAGCAAAAAAAAAACCAACAACTTTTTTTGCTTCATATAAAACACAGAATATATATATATATATATATATATATATATATATATATATATATATATATATATATATATATATATATATATATATATATAAACGGTTGAAACGCAGTCTTGTCAAAATGATAATTAATAGAATGACTTCAGTTAAATTAACTGATATTTAACAAGTAGTGTTACACAATCTTTCAGCAGCAGCAACATCATCAGCAGCAGCAGAAGCAGCAACAACAACATCAGCAGCAGCAGAAGCAGCAGCAACAACAACAACATGAGCAGCAGCAGAAGCAGCAACTACAACAACATCAGCATCAGCAGAAGCAGCAGTAACATCATCAGCAGCAGAAGCAGCAACACAACAGCAACAGCAGCAGAAGCAGCAACACAACAGCAACAGCAGCAGAAGCAGCAAATGCATCATGAATCAGAAGCAGCAGAAACAGCAGCAAGAGCGAGAACAGGAGCAGCAGCAACAGCAAAAACAAACGCAGGAGAAATAACAGCAGGAAAAAAACCCAGAAGTAGTAGTGAAAGTATAAGTGGCAGCAGCAGCCACAGAAGCAAAAGTAACAGCAGCAGATCCACTTACCAGCATCAAGGAACCTCCCTCGAGAAAAGTAGCAGAAGTAGCATTATTATTATTATCAAATAGAAGCACTAAACCAATTGGGGTCACAGCGCCTGGAAGGCAATCAGGTTTAATTCAAAAGGATAGGTCCACTTCCTTGAATCAAGAGCCCTTCACAGGAATCACCAGCATAAGCAATAGCAATGGTAGTAGGAGTAGAAGAGGTATAAGCATTCAGCAGAAGTAGTAGTAGCAAAAGTAGTCACTATCAGTTTTCTTTCAAAGGCACAAGGCCTACCGCAGGAGAACTGGACGAAGGCTGTCAAATATAAGTGTTATGCCGTTACACATGTTATCTTTTAGCTTCAAGGGGACCCAGAACACCCTGGCTACTACCATGCAAGTCAGCTTCTTCATTCCAGCTTCACGAGGACCCAGAACACCCTGGCTACTACCATGCAAGTCAGCTTCTTCATTCCAGCTTCACGAGGACCCAGAACACCCTGGCTACTACCATGCAAGTCAGCTTCTTCATTCCAGCTTCACGAGGACCCAGAACACCCTGGGTGCCATCATACAAGTTTCCCTTCTCCTTCCTAGATAAGAGAGTAAAGCCAATTAATAGACCTCGACATATGGTGGAATACAACACGTCCCCTCATAGCTCTAAATGTCGTGTGTTTTCTACAAGAATGCAGACAAGACTTTCCAGAACAAATTTTTATTTGGAACAACGTTTTGAGCTGTGTAGAGCTTTTTCAGTAATAGCTTAATAAAGTTTTAAACCGCTTGAAACATTATCCCAAAAAATTGTTCTGGAAAATGACTTTCCTTTCCCAGAGTCTCACCTTCCCCTATCACTCCCATACACTAATTTCCCCTCTGAAAATCCCCCTGGCTAACACCCTCCCCCCCCTCTCCTCTTGAATGAATGCAGCACTCATCAATACAACAATGCACCCTTATGCTCTACTGAAAATCTAATCCAACTATTCCTCCGCCACCCCCCCCTACTCTCCCAACAGCTCCCAACTTCCATAACTGAAATACACATTAGCGCTCCGTGTCAGACTTTTCCCCAAACAAACCCTTCCCATGTCTCCCCACTCCCCTCGGATCAGGGAACTGTAGCAAAAAACACCCACCAGGAACACCACTCCAACAACAAATGGTCAACAGAAGGGTAAGGGTGATGTGTATGACGGCAGATGGCATCATAAACAAGACCAGCAAATTCGTGGATAGAGTGGCCATCAATATAAAAGCAAAACTTACGGGAATAATAACCAGCGCAATAGCCTCAGAAAGATAAAAAAAATATATATAGTGAATAGAGAGAGAGAGAGAGAACATACTGAAGAGGGTTAGGACCCAATGAAGATCCTAATCTGGAGAGATTTCAAAGATGATATAGAAGGAATGCTGATAACTGGGTGGCCAGTGCAAACTTATTGATCCTGTGAGACTTCAACCACAAAAAAATGGACTGGGATCCACATGGAGATCCCGAGACACACAGCTAGAACAAATGGAGTACTGCTTTCTTATATATACAATCGACTTAATGGAAGGGAATGGATTCTTATGCATTACAATTTACCGACGATATGACACACAAAAATTGCAAACAAAGAGAACAGATTGCAAAAAAAAAGAAGATCGAACTGCAAATGGGTTCCAACAAATAACTGGTAGATTTCAAGCTCAAGAAATGTCAGCTCATGAAAATAGAAAAGGAACAATTATAAAGCAGAGAAACTATAGAGTGGGAGGTAAGCAACTTCAGTCTTCACATAAGGAAAGAAACTTACTTCTCGCCTGAGGCACAGACAAACTGAGATACGTACAGACTCCTATATAAAGTTAATCAGCTGATAAATCTGACACACATGTATCTTCACTGTGGAAACCTTTCGTCACACAGTGGCTTCATCAGTCCAATACATAGAAGAATGGAGCGCTGGAACACTAGAAAAGCCACAGGGATATCAAAAGAAACACTTCTTCACCTAACACTTAGTTAAAATGCTAAAATCTTCCTAATAAATACTTTTTTTTTTAATATTTAAAAGAAGAAATAATTTTTACACGTACCTTGCAACACAGAACCTTGCGAGAGAGAGAGAGAGAGAGAGAGAGAGAGAGAGAGAGAGAGAGAGAGAGAGAGAGAGAGAGAGCATCCTCGTGCAGCTTCCCCTTTCCCCCGGTCATTACAAAGACCATTTAAATATAAAGGAAAGACCTATTAAAGGAGCACTTGAAGTGTATATCAAAAGACACTTCCCACGCTGCTTGGGTACCGCTCACTTGCATAGACAACCCAAAGACACCAAATAAAAAGTAAGAAATGAAAGGCGCAAAAGTCCAAAACGGAACGAGAAGAAAATCTCAGAAAGAACGGGAAGAGAGGAGGGACCCGCTGAAAAGACCCAGCACAAGAAGAGAAAGGAACCGCCGGTGCTGAAAGAGGTAACCCTTTTCTTTTCTTTTTTTAAAACATAAGCCACTTTCTTCCTCTCCTCCTCCTCCTCCCCTCCCGTTACATCAACAGGCAACAGGTAAACGGTAGAGCTTCCAAATGGCTACCAAGAGGGGCCAGCCGGTCACCCTCCTCGCTACAGCAGCTCCATACAACGGCTATATTAGCCCAGATATACAACGGAGCCAACTGAAAAGAACTTTATAAGCGGACCATTCGAACCCCATCAGGTGTGAAATGCATACCTGACCAGATATATAAGTGGCGGTGGACGAAGGTGAGAGAGAGAGAGAGAGAGAGAGAGAGAGAGAGAGAGAGAGAGAGAGAGAGAGAGAGAGAGAGAGAGAGAGAGAGAGAGAGAGAGAGACAGACAGACAGACAGAAGAAACTGTCATCAGAAAAACTGAACAAAGACAAAAATAAAATGACTGAAAATCACATACCTTCATTATGATGAGGCAAAAATAATTTCCATTTAAAAATAATTTCCCTTCAACATTCCATCCATTATCATTATATTTATGGGTCGTGATAAAGTAAAGGGTTACGATAGCGGTGCAGAATGGTTCTAACGTTAGATAGGGGCCCGGTGAATAGAAAGACTTGCTGATCTGCGCTGAATCAACTTTATAAACGTTTGGCTGAATGCGCTAACAACTTTAAAACTGTGATTCGCTGAATCAAGTTATAAACGTTTTTGATGATGCGTGAATCAACTGTTATAAACGTTTGGTTGATGATGCGGTGAATCAACTGTTATAAACGTTTGGTTGATGATGCGGTGAATCAACTGTTATAAACGTTTGGTTGATGATGCGGTGAATCAACTGTTATAAACGTTTGGTTGATGATGCGCTGAATCAACTGTTATAAACGTTTGGTTGATGATGCGTGAATCAACTGTTATAAACGTTTGGTTGATGATGCGGTGAATCAACTGTTATAAACGTTTGGTTGATGATGCGGTGAATCAACTGTTATAAACGTTTGGTTGATGATGCAGTGTATCAACTGTTGTCATGAACGTATATGGGAATCATTTCTTCAATGTTTATTTTGCATTTTGTATCAGTTGTTAGCGATTAATGCATAAACGACAAGTGGGGCTCATGAAACGAAAGGTTGCAGAAGAGGCTTTACCAAAAGCTTTACACACAGCGATACGATACGTTCTCTCAAAGAGAACGTATTCTACAACCTGTCTTTTTTTTCACAATTGTTGGCGGAAGTACTCTGTTTGGATCCAAGTGTAGCTTTAATATATAAGCAAATTAGCACACAAATGAACATATGCATAGGCAACCATGGAGACGAAGAAATAAATGAATTAATTTCGCTTCCCAAGAAAGAATTTACGTAAGCTCATGCGGAGAACACAATAGAAATTTAATTTCCATGCAAGACTCGGCTATTCCCATTAATATTTCTGTGTTTTTTTAATCATCAGAGTCAACACACAAGTAATCCCCGGCTGAAGATTACATTGGCATGGATTCTCTCTCTCTCTGGTCAAATGAACAATGCCGGATTGAAATGTAGTGCTGACAGTAAAGGATACGTTGGCCTTTTGTTTTGACATGATTTAGGGAAAGGAAAATAGGGATTTTTTTTTTTAAAGTTATGAATAAATAAAAGCACTGGAAACAAAGGTGTACTTCAGACGGTAAGAGAAATACCGATGGATATTATTATAATTATTATATTCCGTGGTGGGTAGTGAACCTACGGAATCATACAGCGGCTGTGGAATGAAATTCAGTTAGATTTGATCCTAATGGAGAGCAGGCTTTTGCTGTGAAAATTATTGGCTTGATAAAGCTCTACAAAGCGCGTAACGTTGGGGCGACCAAAGCTAGTTCTGAACCTGTGTCTTTTCTTCAATACAGGTAAAAACAATACTGAGAAGTAAAAGAAAATTGCTTAGGAAGATATTCATTGGGACATGACGAGTGGATAAAAGGAAAGCCCACTGGTGAAGAGTGAACTGCACACGCCCACACTGTTAATTAAGCTAATATAATAATTAGCAAATTCACACAGTAAAGAAACTCACTGGATATTTTAAAAGAAATTATTCATATAGTGCCTAATGAAAGGCTATGCTAGAAATTACAGAAAATGCGATTAATAGACAGTAAAACTTCTACAGATCTATAAATTAGACACATATGCAACACTTGGGTATCTTTATTGAGGAAACGTTTCGCCACACAGTGGCTTCATCAGTCCAATACAAAGTACAAAGGTGTAAGGAGAGGAGGAGTTTGAGGTTATCAGTCCCTCGGCCTGGAGTCGATGTGTTCAGTCCATCAATCTTGTAGGAAGTGTAGCACAAGGCCGTAGAGGTGGCTTATATGCTGTAATCAGGTGAGGTGAAGCAGGAGAAGGCGGGGTCATAGTAGTACCATCCACTATTCTAAGTAGGTCTTCGTCCAAAGGTTGGACAAGTGTAGAAGAATTCGTTTGTATCAAGATCCCAAGCTGTTGCTGTGTCAGACAGGATGTAGATGAATGGTTCAGAGAACCGACAAGTTATAAATTAGACACATATGCAACACTTGGGTATCTTTATTGAGGAAACGTTTCGCCACACAGTGGCTTGGGATCTTGATACAAACGAATTCTTCTACACTTGTCCAACCTTTGGACGAAGACCTACTTAGAATAGTGGATGGTACTACTATGACCCCGCCTCCTCCTGCTTCACCTCACCTGATTACAACATATAAGCCACCTCTACGGCCTTGTGCTACACTTCCTACAAGATTGATGGACTGAACACATCGACTCCAGGCCGAGGGACTGATAACCTCAAACTCCTCCTCTCCTTACACCTTTGTACTTTGTATTGGACTGATGAAGCCACTGTGTGGCGAAACGTTTCCTCAATAAAGATACCCAAGTGTTGCATATGTGTCTAATTTATAACTTGTCGGTTCTCTGAACCATTCATCTACATTCTACAGATCTAGTTTCAAAACTTTTCTTTTCAGTTCCAAAGAAATTACGCATCGCTGGAACAGGAGCAGAGTTTATAAAACTCTTTGTGTAACTTAACATTCTTTTTTCTAGATAAGGTTAAAAAATTTATTTAATAAACTCTGATCATACTTCAGCGAGTAGTTTCTTTGGCACTAGAGAAGAACGATTTGAAACTAAATTTAATGATTCGTTCTTATTTAGATTGACATTTATGTACGAAGATTCTCTTCGGAAACACTAATGCAATTTTTGTTTTGCCAAATGAAGGGTTTTTGAAGACACCCAGATGAGTGCTGCGATATATTCCCTACTACGATTGTGGCAAATGTTTTAGTGAGCAAACAAATGATTTAAAACGATGACTATCATCCAATATACGCTGTATATACGGTTGGTAATAAAGCTGCAATGTTCTATCACACACATATAGTCACAGAATTAATTTCAGTGAATCAGAGTTGTTGATATGAGTTAGCAACACACGGAGAAAAATAAAGTATTATAAGGAAGATTTTAAATTTCAACGCCTTGAAAATGAATATCGAGGCTTTGCTGGAGACGATTTTTCTGCAGTCTGACAAACCGTAGAAAAAATACTATTAACACATTATTAGGGAAAGACTTCCATGACTGTCATGGTGGGACCATGATTCCAATGAGGAGAGACATTTTCAGTAGGCTTATTTTGGTGCTCGTTTTTCTCAGGTTCTACTACTTTGTACACCTAACATAAAAGCTTCTTTTCCTCTGCTATGTTCGCCCGAAGGTCTCGAGCTAAGCAGACATTATTGTCAGGATCTCTTAGTTTGTAATGTGGTTTATTCCATGAAAATTTCTACTGTAGGGTGATGCATAACTACGAAATATTTTATTATTACCTAGCTCTCATATCCTGAAGTTGCAGGATTATGCGAGAAAATTTAAACAAATCAACCAATTACAGAGCTATTAGGCCTCTCAGAAGCCTTAGAATGTTCCTGGATGACTAGAGATCTACTAAGAATGTCCAAATAATCACACCACTGTACCACCTACCGACTTTGTTGTGGTAGTAATTTCATGCTCTGCGTCATCAGTTCTTACTAAATATTCATACAGTGTATTCAATATGCCATAGTAAACCACTTCATCCACATGCTGGCTTGACTGATAAATGGAGAGACAGCCTTCACCTGTCTTAACTTGACTTCATCTGTTTACCGGAATTAGTAATAGGTAGACAGTAGTATACTGCAGTTTGCTCTCTCTCTCTCTCTCTCTCTTTTACACAGGGTTTGACAAGGTTAGGTTAAGGATCCCTAACTTTATTGACAAGCTATTTACAAGTTAATGGTTTCTAACTTTAGTGACAAGCTAAGAGCTGTTACCTACATCAGCTCATTTGAAAGCATTTTTATTGTTATGAAACATACAAGTAGGGAACAGGATGAAGTTGGAGCCATCTGTGGGCCAGCATTTTAATTTGATCAACTGACTATCTCGTTGATATCATAATGCTGTACGAATGTGTTCCAGACTCGAGTCATCCTGGGGATAAATGATTTCAGATGAAGTGATGTTCTGGAGAAGGGTACAGCCAGAGTGAATTTTCTGCTTGCTGCCCGTCTTGTGGTATAGAAGCTTGTTTCTTGTTGTCCTCGAAGTGGAGCCAAGTGTAGTACTTTGACAATGTTGGCCTTGTACATGACAGTAAGGCAACCCACATCCCTCCTGTGTTGAAGGCTCTGCTGAAATGACAGATATCTCTCTCTCTCTCTCTCTCTCTCTCTCTCTCTCTCTCTCTCTCCCCTCTCTTCCATTTCCATTCTTCCATTAATCATTATCAGTCTCGCCAAGAAAAGTTCCTCACTGTAAAGAGCTTTCAAATGGGCCTTAGTTACCTTATCTCTCTTCACTCTTCTCTCTTTGTCTTACCTTTAATGATTCATTCACAAAGAATTTTATTATTCACTTGCTTCCGTTTTTTCTTTACTCAGGAAACATTGTCTTTATCTGTCTGTCTTATCTTTCTCTCTGTTTACACTTATAGGCTCAAGAGGGTTAAGGCTGAGAGTTATGCCCTGGCATGTCAGTGGCTCTCCTTGCACTTCTATGTAAATCTCTATGTAAAACTGCGATGAAATAAAAATTATTATTATTATTATTATTATTATTATTATTATTAGTTGCTACAAGTATATTACGACTAAAAGTTATCTTCCCTCAGCTCTTTTGGAAACGTGGCCCTTTCCCTCCTTCCCTCCCGCAATCAAACTCTCCATCTATATCTTACATGCCTCCCTCCTTTCTTCACTACCTCTTTTTCCTCCTGCTGCTCCTCTTCCCTCTGTCCCTCTTTCCCCTTTTTTCTCCTTCAGTCTCTACCTCATTACCTTTCTTCCTTCTACCTTACCTCCCTTTCTATTCCTCTTTCACTTCATTATATCTTTCCTCCGTCCATTTGTACGACTTTCCTTTTTTTTTGCATATTATTCCGCCTCTTAACAGTTAATTAAATAAACACGAATAGGCACTTCGATATATTTTATTTTCTAAATGTGTACTCGGCGATCAGTTTTAATATGGGGTAGATCCTCAGCTCCTGGCCCCCACACCATAACCTACAGTACAATCGACAGGCATTGCTGATTTGTAGTGTCATCACATCTGAAACTGCGTGGATTTCTCTTCGTCCACTTAGTGTTTTGTTCGCCAGGAAAAAGAAATGTCTCTGGACATAATCAATTGATGATCATTTAAGTCAGGTGTTCTTAATCAGTGGTTCAGAGACCCCTGGGAGGTTCACTGAAGTGCTTCAGGAAATTGGTGATCCTAGAGGCAAAAATAAAAAAATCAATTTTCCTCCTTCAACTTCGAAAAAAATATATCGTGAAAATGATTTTATTATTATCATTAAATTTAGGGAAAAATGCTAAACCAGTCAGGGTAATATAGCGCCTGGGGAAAGGGAGGCAATCATCTTCAATCCAAAAGTGGGGATCACATGTCCAATTCATTTGATCAAGAGCACCTCGGCATCATCAAGGAACCTCCTTTGAGGGGCCTTCGTGAAGGAATTCTATTTCACGCACAATTAGTTATTAATTAAATGTTTTGTTCCATTCCAAATAAGTGTAAAGTGACACGAGGTGCTACTGTACATGGACAGACAACCTGTGTCATTCTCACTTTGTTATAAGATTTAGAATAGTTTCACGTTGACAGTAATTAACGAATGCTTACCTTGCCAGTATGCACACCTCTATATATATCGGGTCGCGATAATTTAAAGTTAAAAATCTTGTCTTTTATTGCATCTTATTTTCATTCCTGGCTTATTAATACCTATGGAGGATGTTTTCGGGGGTCAACGTCCACGTTGCCACTCCAAGACCTCTAAAAGATTAAAACAAAAAACTGCATTAAATGGTTAAGAATCTGCTACCCTAAATAAATTAGGTTTTCACCCCGTTTAAAACACAAATGATCACCACCTAATAGTGCATACCCCTCCCTCGCCCGTGGTCAAAATTAATTATTTTTCTTCCACTAACTCATTCAAGACTTCGATGCTGTTCGTTTTAAATGTGGACCACAACAGACCTGGAGGAGTAATTCTGAATCTCTCTAACTATTGCTCTCTGGTCTTGTTGTGAAGAGATTAATGCTTGGAAGAGGAGGGTGAAATGGGAGGGCATGATATAATACGAAAGAAGGGGAAGCTCGAAAAGGAGAGAGAGAGATGGGGGGACTGAGGTGGAAAACAGATTTCCTCACGGTCTAATCGACACTATCTGCTGAGAAAAGCTAACTGCAGTCTTCGTATGTTCAGTTTTGTCTAGAGCTGAGGTTATGCTTCTCGCTCTCCAGTTCCTCGTGACACACTGCCGGCATGAATACTGGGAGAAAATAATTTCAATGCTGAGTGGAAAATGCGTGGATATTCTGAATATCATCTGCGTTCTCCGTTGAGTACAGGTTCTAGACACAGAAATAAGTCCAGAAGTTAAAGTTTCATTTATAATATGTCATGCAGTTCGAGTCTCCACATTAACATCATTGTGCAGGAAAATATACAGGGGCGGGCGACAAAAATAATTCTCTATATTAATAATTTTTCCTTCTAAGATTCCTGTAGTTTAGGAGCAATGATATTATACTTTGAATGTGATAAAGTATTTTAGCACTAAACCAACAGTAAAGTGGACTACTTAAAGATGATATAATGTGCTGAGACATCTAATATAACACAAGAACCCGAACCACTGGTTTCAATTTGGATGAATTCAGGTTTATAAATAGTAAAGCACTGATTTGTCGCTAAATGAATAGAACTTACGAAAATCAGAGAAGGAGAAGGAGGAGGAGAAGTAGAAGGAAGATGACAATGAGTAGGAATGACTAATCCATTTGATTACCCGATCAGGAGATTTTTCCATGATGAACAAATGAAAAAGACTCAAGGAGAAGGGAGAGGACGAAGAAGATTAAGAGGACGAGGAGGAGAGGACGACGGAGGAAGTGAGGACGAAAGAATGAAGGAGGAGGAAGAAAGGAAGAAGAGATGGAGGTAAAATGGGATGAAGATGAGGAGGAGGGCTGGTCATGGACAGGAGGCTCTCAGAGGCGTCTTGGCCCTGGTAGGCAGACAGCATGTGACAGTGGGTGTTGTGCGGAGCCAGCCAGCCACAAGCAACTAAGATAACAGGCCTCCCCTCCCCTTCCCCTTCCCCTGAACTACCGATACACTGTATAACCTTCCCATCCCGTCCCATCCTGCCGTCCTCCTTGTGAATAGTGCCGCGGAATGCATCGTTCCACGAGGGATAACTGCCGCTTAAAGAAGCTGAAAATGACGAGAGGTTTGAATGAATGAGAATAACTCTGCCTCAGATACTTTAGTTCCCCCCCCTTTACCCCTCTTCTCTTCTCTCTCTCTCTCTCTCTCTCTCTCTCTCTCTCTCTCTCTCTCTCTCTCTCTCTCTCTCTAACCATATCATCCCTCTTTGGTCTCTAGGCCATTCACCCTCAGCTGTTAATTTATATTTGCAACAGATGTTCGTGGTGAAAAAGGTGATGGTATTAGTCTTAGTGGTGGTAGTGGGGATGTATGGTAATAGTGGTAGTGGAGGGGATAATGGTAGAAAAATTGATAAAGGGGAATGATGATAGTGAGGGTAGTAATGGTGGTAACGTTGGCAGAGGATCTTGCAGTGGCGGTGGCAGTGAAGCTGGCGCTTGTAGTGGAGCGACTGTGCTTATATCAATTGAAGATGGTAAAACCAAAATGTCATCCAACAGCCTCGAAGTGATCCGAGCACTGAAGTGACCCCTTCCCTCACAGCATGTGACACCTAACATCGAAGTGATCCAAGCAACATCGAAGTGACGCCCAGCAACATCGAAGTGACGCCCAGCAACATCGAAGTGATCCCACCAACATCGAAGTGATCCCACCAACATCGAAGTGACGCCCAGCAACATCGAAGTGACGCCCAGCAACATCGAAGTAATCTCCAGCAGCTCTAAAGTGACCCCAAACGTGAATAAGACAAACATAACACTGTCAAACACCTTCTCCAAAAATTATTGTAAATAAAAAAATTGTACAGAGAAACCTTTAAGATTACCCATAGTGAATTACAGGGGTGACTTTTCCGCAGTGCGGTCTCAGACAAGGCTTGTCCATACATTTTGTCAACACCCTCGAAAGGGGAACCTTTCAGCAGAAATTTAAACATTTATTTTCACTCAGACCTTTAAAAAAAATAGTAAATATAAAGTTCTTTAATAATAAGTCACACTTCGGAGAGGAAACTTTAGATGTTTCGGTTTTTCCTAAATCTTTATTAAATCATGACTGATAATATTACAGGACGTACTGAAACGTAGACTTAAATTTCCGGTCCAGGATGCGAAATATTTGTGAATTGTTTCAACAATGGTATCGTGACTTATTCTTCAAAGAGCTTCAGAATAATTACTTATTTTTTTGTTTAATATTTGTCAATAGTAAACGCGTGAAAACACTTGGAGTTTACGGAATCATAACACAATTAAAATCTCACATGACTTACAGAGCCATCGTTTATGTTTATCAGGTATCCTTCGAGTACATTATAGACCTCCACAAGCGCTGTATGACTCGTACGGGTATAATTCTTCTTCCTTATTATAATAGTTATAGTGGTCGCCAGACTGATTTCTGTCTTCAAATTTTTCGTTTAAAACTTGAGAACGCCTCATCCGATCGGCTTCAAATTTTCAACACTGCTGTTTGCTACGTTAAAGAAAGCTGTGATTGTTAGGAATATGTAGGTGCTAATGGTGTGTTAGTTTTCCGTGAAATAATCACACATACACACACAAACAGGCCCAAACTGGAGTATCCAGCACCAGTATGGAACTCACACACGATAAAGCATATCAAGAAACTGGAAAAAGTGCAGAGGTTTGCAGTAACACTAATCCCGAAGTTAAGAGGTACGTGATATGAGGAGAGGTTAAAGGGGCTAAACCTGATGATATTAAAGAAAAGAATGCCTAGGGACAATGCAACATAAAAAAATGAAAGGCAATGACAGAGTGGATAGACTAAACAGAAACACAAGGGTACAGTTGAAGTTGAAAACACAGATGAATCACAGGGATGTTAGGAAGTGGAGTGACCTGGACACTGGAGTGGTAGAGGCAGCCTCCATACATAGGTTTAAGAAGAGGTACGCTAAGGAGAGCGAACCCCGTAGCAGCCAGCTGAGAGTCGACCCCTGCAACAACTCATAGGTGAGTATAAACAAAATCCACAGCATCACTTAACTCTACTTCAGGAAGCTCAATGTCACCCTCTAAATCCTCTTTTTTTTCCTGAACGCCCCCAATCTTTTCACCCTTTTTTTCCCCTTTACCCCTCTCCCTGAGCATAAAAAAGACACCACAGCCTAATCTGGGCTGGGTCAGGAGGCGAAGTGTTGTGAAAGGACCGCCGCTTGACTGCTCGACCAGACTGTGAATAGTGGAGGATTCAGCCGACTTTTCTCCACTAATCAGTTTGCTGTGAAGAAAGGAGAAAGAGGAGAGAGGAGGAAGTGAACGAGGAATATAAGAGAGTAAAATAAAATGAGGAAAATAGAAAGAGAGGAGGGAGAGGAGATGTAAGAAATATTAGGAAAATGAGGAAGAGGAGAGAAACGAGCTATGAGATGGAGGGAAATGAGGGAAGAAAAATAAGAGAAAAGTAAGAGAAGGGAGAATAAATAAGAGAACGAGGATGAAAAGTATCTTCATAAAAGCTAAGAAGTTGTGTAGTTTTAAAAATAGGTTAGATAAATACATGAGTAGGTGTGGGTGGGTGTGAGTTGGACCTGACTAGTTAGTGCTACTAGGTCAGATGCCGTGCTCCTTCCTTAAGTGAATGTAACCTGACCTGACTAGGTTAGGGCATTGGCTTTAGCTGGTAGGTGAATTGGACTTGCCTCGCATGGGCCAGTAGGCCTGCTGCAGTGTTCCTTCTTTCTTATGTTCTTATAAGTAGGGGGAGAACGAAGAAAAAGAGGACCTGGACAACCTTTCCCGACGAAGTCATCAGACAGCCAGACAACAATCTAAACCTTTTCCAATCTCTTAACAATCCTGCTCCTCCTCCTCTCTACACCTAAAACTACACCTTTCATCTAACTCTTAATTTCTGCCCTGCCCTTTGCAGGGGTGGACCTTAAAAGACGTCCTTTTTACCCAGCAAAATTTCATATCTTCACCTTTCCAATTGATTGCATTGTAAGAAGCAGTACGACAGCAAACCAGTCTGACGTTTGGCCGCCACCCACGTGAATGTCCTTGCCTCCCGAACCAAGACCAGTACCTCCATTGCGCAAACACTAACTTGCAGATCAGCACGGCTCAGCAATCACCCCATCTATCATGCCAACCAACGCTATGCGGCTGGGTTTAGCCCTGGCTCTTTCCCTCACCCTATTACAACTTCCTCTCACCTACTATTCTTCCTCTTTCCAAATCTCCTTTCACCCATGTGGGTACTTACCTGTGAGTAATGATTCGATTAGAGGATATCGAAGCTGAGGATGAAGAATATATTAGCATGGAAGCGATAAACTCACAAGGGTCGCACAGCACGACAAAAATGGGAGGTAATCAGGTTCATTCCAAAGAAGGGAAGGAAGCTCAAATTCCTCGGACGAAGAGCCCTTCGCCAGAATCAACATACCCTTCTGAGAGAAAGGCGAGGGTAAAGGCTCGATTCTCTGTCCGACAAATCGCGAAACCGATATCGTACTAGCCTGCAGCTCAAGATTATTAATTTTGCCACTTCCATAACGCTCTCTGCTCACTTCTCCAGTCATGTCTGGGAGATGGGTGACATGCGGTGTAGGAAGGGATAAGAAAAAGATTCTAGTTAGAAGAGGGAATGGGGAAGATGGAGGTGTGGATAGAGGAACGAGGGGAGAGAAGAATACGACCTAACTGCCTAAAGTGGATGAAAAGAAGAGGAATAATGGTATGGATGAAAGAAAGAGAAAGAATGGTGTGGATGGAGGGAAGAGAGCGGAAGAAGAGTATATACAAGAAGTGTGAAGAAAAAATGATGTGAGTGAAGGGAAGGGGAAGGAAGAATGAAAGATGTAGGTGCAGGGGAAGAGGGGTGAAGAAAGAGAGATGTGGATGAAGGAAAGAAAGAGAGCAAGAGAGCACGAGAGAAAACTTAACGTAAAACGGATGATTAACTGGCAACATTCACATACCATTTAACCCCGTTGTTCGCCGTATGTTCTTGGTAATTAACGCGATTAACACGCTCGTCGCCGAGTTCCCTCGTCTCGGGTGAGTAAATATACCTAGGATATACAATCTCGTAGATGTACGCGTTGTATACACAAACTTGTTAGAAAGATAATTATTACTTTCCTACGCCAGCTCAGTGATGTTAATCTTAGTTGTTTGCTGCTCGCAATATTTCACAATGACAGTGGGGAGGTGGGGGAGAACTGCTTCAAAGGAACAAGAGGCGTTGTTCCACTTTTATTCGCTGCAGTGTAAATTCATACGCCCGTGCAGTGACGTAGTACAGCCTCGCAGTTAGGTCGTATTCCAGAGCAGTGAGGGTATATGCTCGCACAGTGAGGTTGCTCACCCTCGCGGTGATGCAGTATGCCTCCGATGCGAGGTCGTACGTCCCCTTCAGAGTTGATTATACGGTGCTCAGCAGAATAGCTAATAATTATCCACTGTATTCTGAGTTGCTAGTATTACTGCTACTACTATGATTACTGAGCCGGGCATAGATTTTTTCCTCAATTACTTTATTAACTAGATATATTTCAGTTGCTGGACAATCCAAGTAAGGTATCCTTCTATTGCATAAGCCAAGCCCCCCTCTAGCTTGCAATTACAGTGCAGGAGGGCGATTTTGACATTCTACTGAAGCAAAATGTGAAACTATGTGGGGTCATGTTAAGCAAGGAATGGTGTAGGCTCGATCCTCCATCGTCTAATTGTAGCCCTGTCTCGGATCAGTCAGACTGTTAGTGATTGCGTGAATAACACTGGAAGGGCACAGACAGACACCACAAGATGTACAGAGAGTAGTTGTCAGTTTGTTAGATTTAAATAATGTTTTATAAAAAATATGCTAAATCCGTATCAGTCATTGTGTGTTGTTAGGTTTAAATCCCATCGACTGCACGAAGGTTAGGTACACTTCTGAAGCGAATACTTTAATCCCTAAAATAGGAATTCAAGTAAAATCTGAGCATACATCCCCTGAAAGATTTACACCTCTTGGCGTATATACCCTGTGATTGTTCAGTAAAAAGCGAGGGCACTTTAGGCAGATGGAGGCAGATGCTGCCAAAAGATGGCACTAATATAAAGGGTAAGTATAGAAGGCAAACATTACTGACGGTTAGAATGACTTGCAAAACAGTGAGCATCATTCAGGTTGCATGTGATTCAACAACAACAACAACAACGACGACGCTGAAGGAGGTAACATTAACAAATAACATAAAAAAACAAAGGAAAAACAGACTATACTAACACTGTTGCCACCAACAAAAACAATAAACCAGTTACACAGAATCACATTTTTTTGTAATGCCAAAAAAAACAACAGCTAATTAAAACTGCAGCAGGAACAACTACACCAAACAACAAATAAACAAAGCATAAACAACAACCACACCGTTCCAAACTCAATGGTGTTTTTAGCTTTAAAAATAGCGAAGACGGTCTTCCTTCACTCCCGAACCTCGATTAAAACTTTGCTCGGATAGAATTTTTTTTGTACGATTCAACGGGAACTGATTTTTGGCAAATACTGAACGCACCTTGCGGTGGCGGCGAAGACGACCGTCGCTGCCGCCGCCGCAGCCGGGACCACCACAACCTAGGAGAAATCCATACATTTGCGCATAACACCTATGTGCTCTCAAGACCATTGCAACCCCAATATCTGTATACCTTGTACACAAAACTTAAAATAACAACTAGCATACTTCACTACCACCACTACCACCATTGCTACCACCACTACCAACACCATTACCAGACTTGACATCGAACAAAATCAGCTTTTATGAGCTTATGTTTTTCAGAGAAGTTCAGCCTCTCCCCCCGCCCAACCCTGGGGCCAAGAGGCTTGTGTTCGATTGGAAGGTATGTGTGTTGTTGTGTTGTGTTGTCTGTGGCGTTAATGGTGGCAGGAGGGAGACGTAAAGGGCATAAAGGGTGGATAGAAGGTAGGGAGAGTGTGGTAGAGGGATGTAATCATTATATGTTGAAGGTGTGGAGGGAAATGTATGTTAAAGGGAGGATTTGTTTTAGGGAGGGCGGTACATTCCAAACAAGGGAGAGTATGTTGGGGGATGAATGCAGAATTAAGGGAAGGTAGGTTTTATTGGATGAATAGATGGAGAGTAAGGTGAATTGAGGGGCTGGTACGTTTTAAAGCAATGGGGAGCATGTTTGAGGAATGTTAGAGAGGAGAGAGAGAGAGAGAGAGAGAGACAGACAGACAGAGAGACAGAGAGACAGACAGACTGACAGACAGACTGACAGACAGACAGACAGAGACAGACAGAGACAGACAGAATCCTCTCTCACACACAAACATACACGAACGCATGCACACACACACACACACACACGAGGACATAGAACCAGTATAGAGAAAATTAGCCACATAAAAGAACTTTATGTTAATTACCAGCACAAGTTGAGTAGCTTCAGCCCATGTATATTAACAACACGGTACCAGGAAGAGTCAACAGCACGACCTCAGACACATGTACTTAAGTGGCACTCGTACTTAAATGATACATTTATTTAAATGATACATTTACTCAAGTGATACATTTGCTCAAGTGATACATTTATTGAAGTGATACATTTAATTGTTACGGTCGAACGAGCTTAAAACTCAAAATTTAGAGGGCAAACAAGATAGGAGAAGAGTACGGAGAAAAAAATGCTATAACACTAACTTGATTATTCTATTCCTCGGGACTTGATTATTCTATTCCTCGGGAAGCTCACAGCCCGTGTGTGTCGCTCAGACCCGTGAGGAGGTAAGCAGGTGCGACCCGAGAGAAGAGAGATTAACTCCAGTTTCTTAGTCCAAGAGCTCTCTCACGGGCATCAAGCCACCCCTTCCCCCTTTTGAAAGGTTTCAAAGTTCATTGAGAAATGTATTCTCAACTAGTGGAAGGAACTTTGTTGGCACCCGAAAAGAAATCAGGATTTTCAGAGCGAATCCCAAGATTGAAGCAATATAATGTCAAGGTTGTCTGAAGATAGTGTCAAAGTTTTCTCAAGATAGTGTCAAGATTGTCTCAAAATCAAATTATTGATAGTATGCAGTACTGCAAGTTGAAGAATAAAAGATGTGTGCAACACATTTGACTATATTCAACTAAAAGTCTATCGTGCAAGCGAGACGTTTCGACAATAAAGATACCACAGTGTTGCCCACGTCGTATTCTGAAGATTAAATTAAGATAATTTCACCAATGTCTTGGATATTCCCTCAGTTCTGTTCCTCCCTCGAGTTTTGTTTGTAACTTTTTTACTGATCCGTAAATTCCACCTTCAGACAGACATTACTGCCACTCATGTATAGTGGTAAATATTTACGTTTTCCCTTAAAATATTCCTCTGTATTACTCCTGATGTGACTGATAGAGGAAGGTAAGTATTGTAAGGTAAAGCGAAGGGTAATGAGAGAGAGGAGTGATTAACCCAATGTCGAGTGATTGGGGGACTTACTGGTATTAATGTTAATTAGGACAGACTCGAAATCTTGAGGATGGGGGGAGGGGGTTCACCCGAATTGCAGTCCACATCTAGAGTCAAAGTCTCAACTGAGTCCCAAAATAGAGACTCAAAGATGGAGTCATGAATGATTTTGAAGTTATGAAATGCGAAAAATGCTTCTTACTCATTATCGCTGTCATCATCATAATCGTCATCATCACTTCCGCAACCAATACCACCAGCCAGTACTATCACTGCACCACCACCACTCCAGAGGTGGCGGTGGTGCTGGTGGTGCGGTGATAGTACTATTGTTGATGCACTGGGAGGGAGGGAGAAAGAGAGACAATTGTCAAGATAATTCCCTGCATCAGAACTTTAACACAGTCAAATATATATATATATATATATATATATATATATATATATATATATATATATATATATATATATATATATATATATATTAAAAAACCCAAAACTCAATAATACAGATGCCAAGCGCACCTGCAGAAAAAAGACACTCCAAAAAATCTAGTTTTACCCCAGCAACCTAATCGTCTTTTTTAACCTCACAATATTTCTCTGTCTCTCTCTCAAAATAATCTACGAATAAACTAACTTTTTTCGCTAAAACTTTATATTGAATCTTTCATTTTTTTTATGTATAAAGTTGGTGGAAACATGAATGGTTGGCAACAGACGTGAGTTTAATGAGTTACTTCAAACGGTTTTGTGTTAGTTCATCAAGGAAGGTCTGATAAGGTCCCAGGAACTACTATAGTTTGATCGTACGAGTGTCAACACCACCATCCCTTATTACTGTCACGATCCGTTTCCCGTTAAACGTGTTTGTTTATTTTACCTTAAGCCGTTTAAAATGAATGTGCCGTTTACCATGGCAAAAAACAGAGACAGAACAAACAACAGAACAAAGCCTCCCACAACCAGTACTAATCAATTAGCCAAACATCAAACAAGCCAATTTAACTACACAAAAATTCCTATTATAGACAAAACATAAATTTAAAAGAAAACACAAAAAAATAATTTCACACACACACACACACACACACACACACACACACCGAAGCTGACCTAAAAGGAGAGACTAAACAAAGAGACCTTGCCGACCTTAGAAAACAGAAGGACTAGGGGAGACATAACAAGGCCGTACGAGATACTCAGAGTACTTGAAAAGGGCAGACAGTGACAGAAACCCCGACAACAAACATGCCATGAAATGACATGTCATATATCTCACACAAAGACACAGACACATACATACACAAGAAGCAAACATCACACAATAAACACATATATCTTTGTCTAACTTCCAACTTCAAATTTGTACACTGCGGTCGTCTGGTGTACGCTGTGCAACTCTCAGTTGAAAAAGAAGTCTCTTCCTGTACCTCGTTAAAGAAGCTGATCAGGAAACACACAAAATGCAAAACGTGATCTGCTAAGTCAATTACATGACTGGAGAACCTAACGATGACACTCACGGACTCCCCTACACCACACACACCTGCTGCATAAATGATGATACTCCTAGACATCTGCTGCATAAATAATGACACCCCTGTACATATTTGTTAAAGACAGGCAACAATAGTTTATTATAATATTAAAGGAAGTTTATTGTATACAGCACCAGAATCGTTTGGGTATTCAGCCCTTAAAAAATATCATTATCAGCCTGAGTGTGGTGACCAGTTCACTATTATATTACAAACATCATAATCCCATAGCAAGCAAAACAGTTTGAAGGAATTTTTAAAGAGGGTATGAGCCTCTCACAGTGTTAGCACGAGCTCTGCATGCGAGGCAATAGTTTCAGCATATTCTCAGGTGACTCAAACGAACTCAAGTAGAGAAAATAACACGGAATATAAGCTAGATATTGTGTATTTCGGCCTACCACTGATGCCCTCTTCAGGAACTTCAGTGGTAGAAAAAGATTGTCATAAAAGCTTGTTTCAAAACTTGATTCTTTGTCTTCATATATTATATTTAATTTTTTTACATGGTTAATTTACGTGACTGGATGATTTGTATGAGTATTTATATACATTTAATTATTTAAAGAACCTCTTTCATATTATTATTTTCAAATATCTGAGAGATGCTATGATTTTATTTCTATGATGTTTATTCATTAAACTAAAATTTAAAATAATATGCAACACAGTAATAAAATCTTAAGCAGAATGCTGTTTAAGATTTAATTACTATGCTAAGTGGAAGAGTTATATATATACACATTATTATAATATAATTATCAATTTATAAACTTGTTTAAGTAAATTGTTAATTGTACTGTAACAGGTAAATCACTGATCTTTTCTTCTACAATGACTTGCGTTACTGTACTGTCTTAATTTCTCGTTCACTTTTCTCTGTTCCCAACTATAGTGTTTCCGTTCTGCGCTTTTCTGCATTTTTCCCTCTTCACTCACTTTCCTATACACTCTTCCATCTCTATACACACATCCCTCTCTCCACACACCTCCCTCTCTCCCCATTTATTAAGAATGCTGGAGAATAGCACTCACCTTTTAATGAGTTTTGGATTACCTTTTTCACTGCTTTCTTTCTCTAGCTTTCCCTACACGTCCCTTCCCCACATCCTGTTCGCCATCACCTTTCCCCAACAATCCTCTCTATCCCTAACAACCTTCCCTATTCACCACTAACCCTTTTCGTCCGTTAACTTCTCCACCAGGAAAAACTCTCTCCCCCACCATCATCTGTTTCCTGAATTCCATTTCCCCATCAATCCCCTCCTCCCAGTTTCCCTTCGCCCCTCCACCTTATTCCTCTCACAAAACTTTCTACCCAACACATCCCTGATCTCCCCACTCATCCTCGTTCTCTCCCCACCCCGTCTTCCCTTCCCACCCTCACATTCTTCTCACTGTGACAAAGTTATCAGTTTACAAACGAATTTTCAAATTTTCTGGTGAAATGATGATTGTTCTCCAAATACCGCTGATTCAGCGTCGAACTTGGATTATTTTCAAGCACACTACGATCACCAACAGCCTGATGGATCAGATATGTATTATGCTGGTAATTTAAAGACACTTTGAGCAGGAAAGCACTTACGAGTACTGAGAAAAACCTTAATTAAAACGACGTTTCGCTTAGTCCGAGCTTTATCTACAAGCTAAAGCTTTTACTAGACGAAACGTTGCTTTAATATCTGCTTTCTCTGTGTATTCGTCTTTGATTTAAAATGAGAGAATTATTTATAATCGTCTCTCTTGAATTATCTTCAGTACTGCCTTCGAAGATAAGTAATTTATATTCCCAATGCCTTTCAGCTGACTACTGTTATAATTAGTCATCCTAACCTACTATAATTACGTTAATTTTCATGCGAGATACCCAACATAAATATGAATGATTGGTTGGCTTATCAAGTTTAAAGCCAATCGACTACACGAAAACAATAAAGCGATGAAACCAAAACGAAAATAAATCATCCATGCAATGTCTAAAACCTGAACAGAGTGCAAAGTGTGTGCAGCTGCAACGAGCCTAAATATACTGGAGAGCAAGCCAGTATCGGCATAAAATATTAACGAATAACTTCACGACATAGCTAAGTCAGGTCAACAAAACTGATATACGGAATCAATTACCCCGTGATGAAAAACCCGAGTCAATGAACCTGGACACGTAGGAATGTTGTTTCTTGTCTACTGCAATGTGTGTAGACATCCATAAAGATGAAGCTACAACTTGCTAAGTAAGTTTTTTATTGGGGCAGCGTTTCGCCCCAGAGGAGGAGTGAGAGAAGAGTATCAGAGGAAGGTGGATTTAACTCTGGGATGCACAGGTCTGAGAACAGGAGCATGTCTATATAGCATTGCTGAAAATGTATATGCTGGTATATGCTGCTGTTAATACTAACAACAATAATGATTACATTATTTGTATTATCAGATTTCTTCTTCTTAAAAATAATAATAATAATAATAATAATAACAACAGACTTATTAATTTATAATTTAAGTTTGCTAACAGATGGGAGACAAATAGATGAAAGAAAAAATAAAGGAAATGAAAGGGGAGACAAGTAGTAGGGAAAGCGTCCTGGAGGTTCTCAAGGAAGAGTCACAAAGGAAGGAGAAAGTCTCAATAGCAAAGAGAGAGAAGAACGTGGAAACAAGTTAATGAAGGCAGGAATTAGCGAGACACAAAGAAGGGAGACAAGATGAATGAGAAGCCTGGAGAGAATCAATAAAACAAAAAAAGTTAGCACTAGAGGATGGGGAGACCAAAGAGAGATTATCAGATCAGAAGTATGTAATACCGAGAAGTTGAATAAGATATGCAATTCGTGTCTTATTCATCAAAAACAAAGACCATAATTTTTTTAGGCCTTGGTGAAGTGAAAATGAACAGATTGAAACGAAGGTGGAATGGGTATAGGAGATTGAAGCAATACACAAAATTATGGGAATCATGGAAGTAAAGAAGACTTTTGGATTCACGAGGATTGGAATAAAGAGGATTGATATAAATCTTCCAGTGAGATTTCTCTTTGAGACAGAAGATTCCAAGAAGCTAGTGTTGAGGCGGAAACCTAATATACGGTGCTCATGCTGGTTTGATTATGTATTCGCCATGCAAGTTATATCACGAGAGAGAGAGAGAGAGAGAGAGAGAGAGAGAGAGAGAGAGAGAGAGAGAGAGAGAGAGAGAGAGAGAGAGACAGACAGACAGACAGACAAACAGACAGAGTTGAGGCGGATGGGAGACAACGGATTTTTTATTAGCAAAACTGGGTACATTAGCAGTCAGTGTGCTGCTATCATATTCAATATTACAGTACCTTGTGGAAACCAAAGCTAGGCTTCCCTGTCAGTTTTCGTCACGCAAGATAATATTCACACACAGTTGAAATCTGTCAGCCTGAACTGGAAGACTTCGGTACAACGACGGAGATATCGTCAAGTATTCCATGAAAGGTTCAACTGGGTGAGGGGGAGAGGTAAACGACCGTCTTCCGTGAGGAGAAATCCTCAGGTAACCCTTTTTATTCAACTGAATCTTCCCCAATCCCATCCCCTAGCCTAAATTTTCCCCTCTCCCCAAATTCCGGTACACTAATTTCTACTGGCCTTTCCCAAACACTACATATTTTTTGTCTTCATTGGAATACCTTTAATGCTAGTGAAGCACCCTTAATGCTAGTGAAGCACCCTTAATGCTAGTGAAGCACCTTTAATGCTAGTGAAGCACCCTTAATGCTAGTGAAGCACTCTTAATGCTAGTGAAGCACCCTTAATGCTAGTGAAGCACCCTTAATTCAAAGAATTATTGCTACCTTTTCCTTCCTTAGATCAAAGTTAATTTCCTCCCATTCTAAATGTGCTGTGTGATGCTTACAAATTTAGTGTTACAACAACCATCTACCTTTTTTTTCCTCCTCATACCTATATTTAAAGCAATTTCTCATCCTTCCAATGGATCAATTAAAATCTTCCCCGTCTCCATCTATTCCTTCACGGCCCCTTCCTTCTCGAGTTTCCTCTCGACGTACTGCCTCACCACTATCCACTTGATGTTAGTGATTAGTTGGATTGCGGTCTTAATGACCCTCGTGTAGTCGAGAGGCTTCAAACATAACCCACTAATTGATATGTAAACCAGACAGAACCATCCGTCGTCACTGGAAAGGTCAGTACTATCGTCGTCATGGGGAAAGTCAGTACTATCTGTCGTCAACTAGGAGGTCAGTACTATTCACCATGGGGATGCTTGGTACCGTTTATCATTAGAAAGGTCGGTACTATGTTATAATGGGGAGGCGGGTAGCATCTGTCATCATGAGTTCTATTAGCATCCGTCTCATTGATCAACGCGAAATTCAAATTGTTCAACAACAAACACTACGAACGTATATGTGAAGAAAACGATGAATTCTCGTTCTTAGCGAAATTTCTCTGCCATATTTTCTTTTCAACGTGGTAGTTTTTGTTTACATGAAGACAAAATAAATCCCATGTTATTCACAGGCTTAGTTTAAATCCTCACTTTTTCTTGTAATTAATTATCAGTGCACTCGCAGATTCCATGTCAATAGTACTCACAGCTGCAGATTCCCTAAGTATAACACATGCAGCTGCACATTAGTACATGCAGCTGCAATTACTACGGATAACACATGCAGTTGCAGATGCTCTGGGAATAACACATGTTTTCCTGGTTGTGCAGTCGGGGCCGCTGACGGGAAGCTCAGCAAACATAAACTACCCAACCAGGCCGCCCTCCTCTCCTGCATCATGGTTGCTCGATATACACACAGATACACAGATTTACTGTGGCTCCCCAGCATGCACGGCTTCGTCTGTACCCGAGGCTGTAATGGAGAGGGAAGTCAGCATCAGTGCAGCACTAACCCAGCATCCGGCCAGCATCAGCTGGGCACCAGCCTGGCTTCAGCCCAACATCCGACCCCTCGCTACGCACGCATTAGACATACCGGCGAAGCTCTTATAGTGTTGCTCTCCGCCTCGACTGCTGGAGGAAGGCTAGCGAGAACTCTATAGACAGACGAGAGGTAATATCTTGCGTTCTCAACCATCGACCACCGGTTACTCTGACTTCTATTGTCAATAATGCTATTTGTGTTTTCCCCTGCAGCTAGAGTTATATATTTAATTTATAAAATCCTAACTTACTTTTAAAAAGCTATGTATGTTTTTACTGATGTAAGTCTACCAACACTGTATTGGGTTTTTAGATTCCAGAGGGATATTATACCTAACATTTTCTTCCACGGTTAAAATATAATGTATTTCTCTTTAATCAGCACCTTACTGGGACTCACAATACTGTGAAGTATAGCGTGTGTAATATTAGATCCCTGCAACTGAACATACGCCTGGGGAAGGGTTCTTGATCTAAGGAGCTGGAGCTATCTTCCCTGTCGTTAGATCAAACCTGATTAGCTCCCGTTCCCAAGGCCCTGAATGACCCTAACGATTTCGGCGTGTAATATGTGAATATACTGCTGTCAGTAAACCTTTCCACGTTACAGATGTCACGAATGCTCTTTCCCCATTTGTCTCATCATATCTGCTTATCTTATCACACCAACACATCTCCGAATGGGACGCGGAGCACATGCTGATAAGATTTACGTGTTAGGGGTAAAATCTTTTCACTTTACGTGGGTCATTAAGGCTGTATTTCACCTGTACGCTAAAAATCATGACTAATATGATCCGTAAAAAGGGGATCAAATCAAGCCCTCAGTATATACACTGAGTATATACCCTATTCAGTGTATATACCACGTGATTGGTTATTTTGATGTATAGGGTTGCATTTCACCTGTACAATAACAATCGAACCTAAAAAGAATCAAAGCACTCACTGTATATACACTTCAAAGATACCTACATCCCTGAGTGTCAATACATCTTTCGATGTATATACCCTTATTGCTCAGTATATATACCATGTGGACGATACAAGACCTATGCGCATGTGAATAGTGCCCCACTGACAGTTCCCACCCCTCTCATTTCCTCATGCAATGAAATAATGAAGGGCGAGGAGAGGCGCCCTATCTATACTGCCCCGGGAGACAGAGGAATCAAGAGAGCATCATCATCAATGGAATGGGAAACAATCGTGTGCAGGTTTTCATTTATCCAGCAACCCGCTGACTATGTGATGATCCTGATACCGGACTTGTTTAGCTCTCTCTAATTTCCCCCCTACAGTTTATTACATTTGCACTGGTGTGTATTGCAGTTATGTTTCTCACTCTCCCTCTGCAGCCTAACTTTTAATTACGTTTATATTTTGTCATTTGCTATGATCGCCACATCAATAAATTATTTTAAATTTCTTATTATATCTTCATTAACGTCATTATAAATTTTTTTGTACATATTCATTCACTACTTTTTCCATCCCTTTTCCTTATTTACTTTACAAACCTCTTTATTATTTAGTAATAAATCATAATTTTTATATTTGCAATTTCAAGTTATGACTTTTCCCTTACATTCAGCTGTACATTTCTTTTTTATTCACTCTTTCTAACCTGAATTCCTATATTTTTATTTGTCCCCTTTATTCATTGTTAAGCCTCAATTTTTGTCTCAACAAAGTAAAGTGATTTTTAAGACGGTGAGAAATGGCTCGAGAACCTGAAGATCACCTGAAGACGATCCCTTGGAAGGAGGGGTCACCGCCCCCGCGGCCCAGACCAAGCCAGACCAGAGAAGACCACCCATGTTCAGGAAAATGAGGTTAATTACGGCATAGTGCAAAGCTGAATGAAATCTTTCTGGTTCGTTTCAATGGCAGGAATGTGAAATACACGTAACAGAAAGAACAAAAAGGCCCAATATAGTGACTGGAGCAATACACAAATAACCCCCACATAGGATAGACAAGTTAATGAAGTTTCGGTCCGACTTGGACCATTTACAAGTCACATTCTAAATGGTCCAAGTGGGACAGAAACGTCGTCTCTCCTATATGAGGGTTATCTGTGTACACTTAGCAGTTCTCTTATTAAACGACGTTTCTCTAATTAAAATTGGCTTTTTAGGGCGAAAAGTATTCTAAAAAAGGATCGCTTTGCTACAAGTATTTTTCAGTACAAGTGCGTCAGTAGTTTATCATTCATCACGTACTCTTCAATAATGTTTTTAATATAACCTCTGTTTTTTTTAGGACCTTTTCATTCTTCTTTCACCCTCCATATCTACCAGCTTAGAATTTGCTTTATGTTGTTTGTCAATTCATATTTCCCTGTTTCTCGTTTGTTCGTCTTCTTTTCAACCTAAATTTTACCTCATTCAACTTATGAAGTGTTTGTGATAAAATATATCTCTACTCGTCTCACTATTTATACATTTTTTTTAAAATACAATAAATATATATATATATATATATATATATATATATATATATATATATATATATATATATATATTATTTTATTTATATATATATATATATTGTACCCACTGCGACTAGCCAAGGAGTCGAACCCATGCTGCTTTGGCCCGCCTCATGGTGAGCGAAAGACAGATGACGTTCTAGTCCACGGGACCACACAATTCTCAAGAATGACGCATCCAGCCAAGCTTAGCTGTTTCTAGCCTAAATTTTATCTATTTTCAAATTATTTTCTTGTGCATTTATATATTCATCTTTATGACTAAACATGGTACACAAATTTTTTTTACGCCGTAAAATTTACCTAACTGATTTTAATCCTACCAAAGCAAACGTAGGTCATTCTATATAGTATTATTTAAAGTTACTGTTATATAATTTTGTAATGTTCAGAATTTTTGTGTGTGGAGTAATTGTAATAATGCACTTTCATTACTCTTGTTGGGGACATCTATCATTACTTTATAAGCAAACAAGCAATCATTCGTTCGCTCGCTTTCTCTCTCTCATCTCAGCTTCTCTCACAGGACATCAGACAACCACGTACCCACAAGACCGCCTGCTCTCCAACACCTTGCACATTCACGAGTGTTCAAGCAGAATACTGATGACAGACAAGCAACATAGTTACTGTGTGTGTGTGTGTGTACTCACCTAATTGTGGTTGCAGGGGTCGAGACTCAGCTCCTGGCCCCGCCTCTTCGCTGTCCGCTACTGGGTCTCTGCTCTCCCTGCTCCATGAGCTTTATCATACCTCGTCTTAAAACTATGTATGGTTCCTGCCTCCACTATATCATTCTCTAGACTATTCCACTTCCTGACTACTCTGTGGCTGAAGAAATGTGTGTGTGTGTGTGTGTGTGTGTGTTTACTCACCTAGTTGTACTCACCTAGTTGTGGTTGCAGGGGTCGAGTCATAGCTCCTGGCCCCGCCTCTTCACTGGCCGCTACTGGGTCACTCTCCCTGCGCCATGAGCTTTATCATACCTCTTCTTAAAGCTATGTATGGAGCCTGCCTCCACTACATCACTTCCTAAACTATTCCACTTCCCGACCACTCTGTGTCTGAAGAAATACTTCCTAACATCTCTGTGATTCATCTGAGTCTTCAACTTCCAACTGTGTCCCCTTGTTGCTGTGTCCCATCTCTGGAACATTCTGTCTTTGTCCACTTTGTCAATTCCTCTCAGTATCTTATATGTTGTTATCATGTCCCCCCTATCTCTCCTGTCCTCCAGTGTCGTCAGGTCGATTTCCCTTAACCTCTCCTCGTAGGACATACCCCTTAGCTCCGGGACTAGTCTTGTTGCAAACCTTTGCACTTTCTCGAGCTTCTTCACGTGCTTGGCTAGGTGTGGGTTCCAAACTGGTGCTGCATACTCCAGTATGGGCCTAACGTACACAGTGTACAGGGTCCTGAACGATTCTTTGTGTGTGTGTGTGTGTGTGTGTGTGTGTTCGTGTGTGTGTATGAACACACAAAAATAAGAAACCATTCAAAAACACGATTCACAACAGTAACAACGATCTCCACCCCACTTCATTACGTCCTAATTTGACTCTGATTTCTGTATTTTTGTGTGTGTTTTTTTCCTTTCCTTTAACTCATAAATCACAGTTTCGACATTTTTATCGCCTCACTGGTCATGTGCTTAATTAACCGCTTCTGGCTCCATTGTATTTTAATTCAGAATTTTTGGGAGAGTAAATTAGTTAATTAATATTTTAATCTACACGTTTGATTATTTGATGCTCAGGTACACAGCCCTCTGCACGCCCATCAACCCTCCCTCTCCTCACACAAGCAGTGACTCGACCCACGGAAGTACAGATAGGCTGTACACACTCACACAAGCAGTGAATCGACCCACGGAAGTACAGATAGGCTGTACACACTCACACAAGCTGAGACTCGATCTATGCAAAAAAAGATAAGCTGTAGACACACACACACACACACACAGCAACAAGGGGGTCACAACTGGAAGCTGGAAACTCAGATAACTCACAGGGATGTTAGGAAGTATTTCTTCAGTCATAGAGTTGTCAGGAAGTGGAACAATCTGGAGAGCGATGTAGTGGAAGCGGGATCCATACACAGCTTTAAGAAGAGATACGATAAAGCGACCAGCGAAGAGGTGGGGCCAGGAACTGTGAATTGATCCTTGCAATCACAAATAGGAAATAAACTTGTACAAGTCATTATTTGCTTGTGACAAAAAACTAATAAAGAAAATGAGGGGAAACAAAAACAAACATGTTTCAAGAAGATTTATATAAGCAACAGAAATGGGCCAAAAACAGTTGTAAAGTTATGAGGCATAGATCAGGAGATGGAAGATGCCATAGCCAGATATTTATTACCTAAGAGAGTGGTCAGAGGAGTACCACCTGAGAAGGAAGCCACAGTGAAGGTATCACCCGAGAGGGAGGTCACAGCAAGAGTACCACCTGAAAAGGAGGTCAGGGTGGTACAACCTGAGAGGGAGACCAAAGCAGTACCATCTGAGAGGGAGGTAACTCAAAGAATTTAAGTAAAATATAAACCTGGATATTGATACACACCAAACCTTTTGCCTGAGACAAACACAAACCTGATAAATTCAATGTACCTTGCATAGGTGAAAAATATAAAAATAACCTTCGAGAATCTGAGCAAAGAAAATTCAGATCGGTACTGGAGTTACTGACGCCAGCAGAACGACATCAATAGGAGAAAGCCAGCTGCTAGCGTTAGGGAGGATGTAGGAGTGTTCATGACACCTAATATATTCCCGGAGTTGCACATCAGCAAGATAATGACCTGTGAAGCAACACTGACGAACATTAGAATACCGTATATCAACCTGCACAGGAACTCCAGCATAACTGACATCAATGCAAGGTCAGTGTTCAGGTACTCAGTGACAGAGGGACTCCTACAACCACCACCACCACGTCCATTATCTAGCCACCGCTAAAACCATCACTACTCACTACACACTCACCATTATTATTATTTCCCAGCACCAATAAAACTATTAACGCCACTAGTATAACCACTACCTCCACCAGAACCACTACCACTGCTATCACGACCACCCCACCACTACCACCATCACTATCACTCACCAACATGTTTATTTTTAAGACAGCTGTGAGCTCCTGGGGGCTACTGCTTGGACGTGCTGGGAACTCTAGCATCACCTTCTCAGACGCTCATGTCAAAATGATAGTCAGTACGTTATGCAAGATTTATGTTTATATTTTGTGTGTGTGTGTGTGTGTGTGTGTGTGTGTGTGTGCGTGCGTGCGTGCGTGCGTGCGTGCGTGTGCGTGCGTGCGTGCGTGCATGCGCGCACGTTGCTGTAATTTTTTTTTCCTGTTTGAAGCTTGAATTCAATTTCCTTCTGCGCAACATTTTTGATGAGGTTAATCCACTATAACAAGCTGACCAAGCGTTCCTAAATTTTGCTGCAAGCTTGCAACGGATAACCCCATCAATAGGTAGGTAGACAACAACCATCCAGGGAAGTATTACCGTCCTGCCAGGTGAGTGTGAAGAGGAAACAAGGAAATTCTTTTGCAGTCTGGCAAGATTCCCGATCTTTTCTTTAGGTATCATGAACACGTAAGATGACAAGTAGATCTTATAGTGTTTTTCTTACATTCAATATAAACATATCTTTACTTTCCTATATGAGTTGTTTAATATTTATTAATCTTGTAATATATCCTTTCCAATCCGGTCTGAGGTAAGGCAGAGGGGAAGATAATCCTAGAACCACTAGCACCAGATCATAGATAATGAAAAATTATGTTATATTGGATATTACTATTCCTTAAAATCTCTGGCATGGCCAGGAATGTTAACAACGAAAGTTCGAGTCCTTGACTCTCTGCATGTATAAATACTACAAACGTTCTGCGGTATTTAGTGTCTTTAAACATCTTAAAAATATTTTTTTGCAGTCATAGACATGTAGCCATATGCTTGATGGAAATTCTCCCATATATCTACAGCTGCTCAAGAGCTTATAGGTAATTTTGAAATTCTTCTTCCTCTCAGCCTGAAGTCCAATCTTTCCTTTTCTAGATTTTTTTTTCATCTCTCTGCTCTTTTCTGTATTCACTTTTCAATTTCCTTCTCTTATACACCCTGCCAGCGCCCTTCTCTTATACACCCTGCCAGCGCCCTTTTCTTATACACCCTGCCAGCGCCCTTTTCTTATACACCCTGCCAGCGCCCTTCTCTTATACACCCTGCCAGCGCCCTTCTCTTATACACCCTGCCAGCGCCCTTCTCTTATACACCCTGCCAGCGCCTCCAACCTCTACAGTTTCTCTTCCGAGTCTTCCAAAAGCCCTTTGTAATGAGCAAACAGCAACAGTAACAACGTCCATTTGTTTCAGATTTATATTTCACATATTTAACCCCATCTTTAAAAACGGTGAAAAACAAAGTTACATCGCATATCTGTCTAGGGCCTATTTTTAACTAAAGAAATCTTCCTATATACCGCATACGAATCTGAGCCTAACGTTCATAGAGGTATTCACAGTCTTTCATAACATATTACCTACTCTATACATTTGCAACACCAACCACATCGCTTCCCTGTCCACCTTATCGTATGTCTTTTCCATATCCATGTATGCAACAAACAGCTTTTCTTTCTTATTTGAATATTGCAAGCTTATGTGAGTTAATGAAAAAATAATTGATGAATAACCTTCTTTCTTACTTACTTTCTTCCCCATAACTCTTTCGGTAAAGATTTTGGGTACAATTTTACCATTATTCTTACAATCTGTCTTGTCCCTTTTCTCTTCACACAAAGGAACAACGTAAGCTCTCTGCTAAGCCTTAAAAACCTCTCATGCTCTCGTCCATATATTAAAAACACTCAACTATTCAAAAACTATATCACTACCTACTCTCAACATTTGTCTTAATCCCGTTTATCCCCTTTGTTTTTTCACAATTAAACTGTTCACATCCTCATCCAAATCCTCCATACTCATTTCTGGCTTCCCTCTTAACAAATCGCATTCCTTTTTATTTTGTTCAGTGCTTGAAATCTTCCCCTTAAATTGCATCATCTGCATTTTACAATTCGCAAAATGTTCTCTCCATTTCTCCAATACCTCTACATCCTTGTCAAACGTCTCACCACCTTCACTCTCAACTTGCAAATTTATTTCCCCTTTACGTTTTCTCTTCTGATTTATTACTTTCTTCAACTTAATTTTCTCTGAGGCAGCTGCTGATTATGACAGCCATTCTATCATTTCCTCCTTTGAGCTCTTCAGGGAAGATAGTTTTGATGCTCAAGAGCTCTTGATTCAATCCAATCCATTCTGAATCAAACGTGATTATGTCTCATTACCCCTACATGTTTATTGCTTCCATCTTTCATCTTTTTCATTCCACCAAACATTCCTCTGTCTCCTGCACCCTCCCTCCTATATATACAAGTTTTTGCTACACTCACTTAGCACAGCAATGTTTGACTCACAGCACAGCTCTTCAAGTTCATCACATTCTCTCACCATAACCACAGCCGCTCTGGTAACAGTTACTCATACATCTCACCAACCGTCCCCTCCTTGAAATCATTCAATTAAGTCGTAGTAATAGTAGTAGCAGCAGCAATTGTAATAGCTGCAGTAATGATGGTAGTAGTAGTAGTTGCAACAGCACTACTCCTAATATTAGTAGCAGTAATAGTTGAAATAAACAGCAACAGCAGTATTAGTGATAGTACTTGTAGAAATAGTACTAAGGGAGAGATTATTGTATCAGGCACAATAACTAATCATAACTAATTCACATATGTGTCATTCGACTGAGACATAAGAACATACGATTCGAGGAGCACTGAAGTAGGCCTTCAGGCCCATGATAGGCAGGGCCAATAGAATCAAAGCAAAATATTTTAATTAAACAGGGAAATTATCCTCCGGGTTTACATTTCGAGTTACAACATGGGATATTATGAGAAGACTAAAATTGCTTATCGTAATTTTCGCTTAAAGAACTATTCTTACGGTACCTATCTTAGCCGTCTCGGGAAGTCTTACCATTAATTGTGACTCGAATGTTTCGCCTCAGTAAGGCTACTTGGTAATGTGTTCCACTTATCCGCTTAGACTCGCGTTTGGAAACACTAGTCCTGTTTCCTGACAAATATTACCTAACCTAATCTTGAATGGTGGCAGTGACCCCAGACCCAAGTTAGATCCCTGGGCAAAGTTTGAAAATGTTTAACTAAGATCTGTTTCGCTCACCAGGAGCTTTCTCAATCAATAAATTACTCGACTTATAAAGCCCCTGGTGAACGAAACGTTCCATAAGCAAAATTTCCAGATGTTACACAAGTGTCTTGATGTATACATTGGCCAGTATTATATTTACCTTGTGTGATACATTTGGCCCCAAGAATGAGTTAACTCGCAAATACTTTCTGGTCTGGGAGGGGGCCGCGAGGAGGGAAAAGGGCGGAGACCTCCGCAAGCGACTGCAGGTAGTCTACAAGTAACCTGCAGGTTCCTGCATTACCCATGCAACTTATCCCCGCTGGGGGTCAGGTCCTCGGGAGAAATAATACAGGTTTTACTCACGAGGATATATTATCAAAGCGTGTCGAGGTACCCGGTACATCCCCCTCCGCCATCTTGCTTTTCACGTATTAAAGATGAATTCAGTTATTTATTTTTAAATTGCTGAAATCGATCTCATTACCGTACTTAGACAATGCTGTAAATAATTTATTAATTTTAATGTTATTCGAATGTAATGGTGGTGTTACCCATTTTTACAATATTTAAATTCAGGATTTTATTATTATTATTATTATTATTATTATTATTATTATTATTATTATTATTATTATTATTATTATTATGTGATTATTGGTGTTAAATGCCATAATTATGTAAACTAACATCATGCTTCCCTGAATATTGTCTTCAATAATTTTACCATAAGTCACAGCCTCAGGTCAAGAGAAAAAAAAAATGTAAATTTAAGTTTTCCATTTAAGGCAACTTAGGAATATATTTCCAACCTCAACCCCTCCCACCCCCAAAACACACACACACACACACACACACACACACACACACACACACACACACACACACTCGCGCGCGCGCGCATCCATCTATCTCATCATGTATCTTCGCTTCTTTTCCCTCCGGACAAAGCGAGTTCTAAGATAAATCGTTCGTTGTGGCCTAAATTTACCTCCTTAAATCACAGATTCTTTGTTCGCAATTCGAAGCGAACTTCCGTCAAAAGGAAAGAATTTTTAAAGACAGATTATCATACAAAATATACTATACGTATTAGAAAAACTAAGGTGATATCCATGCTATAAGAATAATTATATAGATGGGGGTCCTCCTCTACGTACAAGTGTGGGGATCCAAAGACTCCAAGAAATAATCAGATTTCTCCTTGAGGCAGTTTGAATATTCTACTTCTACCACCATCATTTTTCATACATAATTATGTACACACATTATTATGCAAAAAGATACACAACTTTACGGAATACATTAATGGGACAAGGTTGTAGCATAGCATACAAAATGTTAAACATTTGAGAGATTCATAACAAATGCACAGTTGAATTTGTCAATACTTAAATATTAAAATCTTCCTCCAGCTTCTCAGAGCTGCTATGTGTACCTGGAATACAACAGGCATTACCCCTATGAACTGCAGCACTGAGACGCTGGACCAGAAAACTAGCTGCTCTGAGATCCTTAGGTAACCTGATGAATTTATTTATCTAATTCCTTAATGAACGTGGAATATATATATATATATATATATATATATATATATATATATATATATATATATATATATATATATATATATATATATATATATATATATATATATAAGATAGATAGATAGATAGATAGGTAGATCACGGAGATTATTAGAAGAGTGGTAGAACACTCTTTCATTTTAGCATTACATCATTTATGACAAAGAAAAGAAAGAGAACATCTCTTCGTTTTACCTGCGAGATGAATCTTAACATCGTCTTCAAAGGGAATAAGTTTAGGATCCAATCCTTCAGAAAGTAAACTCTGAAGATTGCTTTCTTAGGAGAGAAAACCATTTCGATCTGTTCTTTTATCGAGAAGACTCTAGTAAATCAAAATCTCAGAGAGACAACTCGTAAGATTCGTTCCTTGAGAGACTGTACCACGAAACCCAATCCCGAGTAACAACCCAAACCATCCTGGAGGAGGTTCCTCAACAGGGAAGCAAAACATCATCAACACTGATAAATTAGACATATGTGCAACACTTGGGTATCTTTAATGAGGAAACGTTTCGCCACACAGTGGCTTCATCAGTCCATACAAAGGAGAATAGTGAATAACAGGAGGATGTAGATGAATGGTTCAGAGAACCGACAAGTTGTTAAATTAGACACATATGCAACACTTGGGTATCTTTATTGAGGAAACGTTTCGCCACACAGTGGCTTCATCAGTCCAATATAAAGAAGAAAGTAGTAATAAAAGGAGGAGTTTGAGGTAATCAGTCCCTCGGCCTGGAGTCGATGTGTTCAGTCCATCAATCTTGAAGTAAATACAACATAAGGCAAATAGAAGTTGCTTATATACTGTAGACAGGTGAGATGAAGCAGGAGGAGGCGGGGTCATAGTTTCCTCAATAAAGATACCCAAGTGTTGCATATGTGTCTAATTTAACAACTTGTCGGTTCTCTGAACCATTCATCTACATCCTGTCTGACACAGCAACTTCTTGGGATCTTGATACAAAGGAATTCTTCAACATTTGTCCAAACCTTTGGACAAGGACTTACTTCGACTAGTGGATGATACCACTATGACCCCGCCTCCTCCTGCTTCATCTCACCTGTCTACAGTATATAAGCAACTTCTATTTGCCTTATGTTGTATTTACTTCAAGATTGATGGACTGAACACATCGACTCCAGGCCGAGGGACTGATTACCTCAAACTTCTCCTTTTATTACTACTTTCTTCTTTGTATTGGACTGATGAAGCCACTGTGTGGCGAAACGTTTCCTCAATAAAGATACCCAAGTGTTGCATATGTGTCTAATTTAACAATAACAGGAGGAGTTTGAGGTGTGGATGGGTGTGAGTTTGGACCTGACTAGCTTGTACTACCAGGTCAGTAGCTGTACTAATTCCTTAAGTGGAAGTGACCTGACCAGGTGGTCGGATGACCAGGTGGTCGGCTAGACAATTATATGAGTGGGTGCGGTTGGGTGTGAATTGGTCTTGACTAGCTTGTGCTTCCTTAAGTGAATGTAACCTGACCTGGCTGGGTCGGGGCATTGGCTTAAGCCGTTGGAGATTTGGACCTGCCTCGCATGGGCCAGTAGGCCTGCTGCAGTGTTCCTTCTTTCTTATGTTCTTATGTTCTTAATCAGTCCCTCAGCCTTGAGTCTATTTAATCAGTCCATCAATCTTGAAAATAATAAGTGTTGCATATGTGTCTAATTAGGCTATGTATACAACCTGTTCATCATCAAAGAGAGATATACACACACACATATTTCAATATTTCGTCATTTAAGAATATAATTACATATGATCAAATTCACGTCTGAATTTGATCATATGCGAGAGGTATAAAAAACGTAGTGGCAGAAAAAAAAGCATGGGAACCACCACTGTCTGAGTCGTAATGTGGACAAGCTACTGAAAACAGGTTTTATCATAACCTTGGCCAGTTTTCTCCACTCCATTCAACAGTTTGGCCTTGATAAGATATGGGACCTATATTCAGCAAACAGAAGACTGAGAAGGACGAGGATGAGAACGACGAGGATGAGAACGAGAACAAAGAGGAAGATGATGGAAAAAAAAGAGGAAAAGAATGCATTTATATTTCTAATAAAAGATTGAGAGTAGATTTACATATAAACAATAGTTTGTCGTTTCCTAAATTAAAAAAAATAACGTTTTAATAATTGAAAAAGGAATAAATATGAGAATATAAATAAGAAGACTCGGGAAATATTATAACACAAGGCATGTGATGCTATGATAATTCATGTAATTTTCTCCTAAATTGACACAGGATGAGGTGCTGGATAAGAAAGGTTGAGTAAGGTAATGGATAAGGTGGTAGACGTGATGTTAAGAAACCGGAGAAGGAGGTTGAGGTACTGGCCTCTGGCAGTGGTCGTGGTGTTGGTGAGTTGTGTCAATGAGAAGGTGGTGTGTTGGTGAGTTGTGTCAATGAGAAGGTGGTGTGTTTGTGAGTTGTGTCAATGAGAAGGTGGTGTGTTGGTGAGCTGTGTCAATGAGAAGGTGGTGTGTTGGTGAGCTGTGTCAATGAGAAGGTGGTGGTGTTGGTGAGTTGTGTCAATGAGAAGGTGGTGTGTTGGTGAGCTGTGTCAATGAGAAGGTGGTGGTGTTGGTGAGTTGTGTCAATGAGAAGGTGGTGGTGTTGGTGAGCTGTGTCAATGAGAAGGTGGTGGTGTTGGTGAGTTGTGTCAATGAGAAGGTGGTGTGTTGGTGAGCTGTGTCAATGAGAAGGTGGTGGTGTTGGTGAGTTGTGTCAATGAGAAGGTGGTGTGTTGGTGAGCTGTGTCAATGAGAAGGTGGTGGTGTTGGTGAGTTGTGTCAATGAGAAGGTGGTGTGTTGGTGAGCTGTGTCAATGAGAAGGTGTTGGTGTTGGTGAGTTGTGTCAATGAGAAGGCGGTGTGTTGGTGAGCTGTGTCAATGAGAAGGCGGTGTGTTGGTGAGCTGTGTCAATGAGAAGGTGGTGGTGTTGTTGAGCTGTGTCAATGAGAAGGTGGTAATGTTGGTGAGCTGTGTCAATGAGAAGGTGTCGTCTGAGACATGGAGAATATTTTGAGGTGCTGAACGTAGATGATGACATGAAAGTAGATGTCTCACTCTTGGGACACAGAGAAAATTAAATTTATTACAATGAGCAGAGAACGACGAAGCAAAATGAAACAAGTAAATAGAGTAGGGTGAGTGAAATAGTAAGCAGTAAGTAGGGGGTGTAATAAGTGGAGTGGAAGAAGCAGTAAGCAGAGAAGTAGCAGAGATGCACGAGAGTAAAACAATCACGCTAAAACAAATATGTATTGAGTATACCAGATCACTTGTGTTGATTATATCATGTGAGAGTAGATCGTGTAGAGTGTATATCAATCGTGAGTGGTAAAAGGATGGGAAAGAGAACATAGTATACAAGTGAAGAATAAAATAATGAATTTAGAAAGGGAATGGGATATGTACATCAAATGTGTGTAATGAAGTACATACGTGAACTGTACATACATAAGGGTAAAAATAACTGCCTCTTAGCTCTATGTGGATATGTAAGAGGCATGCAATAAGTTGGCCAAGGAAGTGAAGTACAGCGAATGTAATGAATAGCTGATAAGTATTACATACATACTGTACATCATTTGACGTACACCATTATGGATTGTTCGTAACACTGTAGTGGGGAAACTTGTAAACAGGTGGCGTTGGGCGAGCATTAATCTGTTAGTACCCACAACTGAAGTCTCCTATCTATAACTGATGCATGGTAATGGAACAGTGCTGTTTAGTGCCTGTGCCAGTGAAACAGAGGATGATTCTCCTCGCTGTCTGCTTACAAGGGAGGTAACCAAGGCCTGTCCATCGCTCATAAGAGCTTGTTATAAATTATTTAGTAAGCTGTATCGTGCCTTACGACTGCGTTCAGAATCATTCTTTGTCATCTTTGTGCAGTAGGACCTAGCGATATTCAACACGGTTCCTGCAGCAAAAGAATATCGCAGTTGGTGAATGCGTTCTTCCAGTAGATTTACATACGTGCTTTAAACACTGACATTTAAAGGATATCAGGGCGGAATAGCGTATTGCCGACAAGTACGAACGCAGGTAAGTTGCAGAGGAAGAATTTCCGAAACCGTTTCGCTCTATTTAAGGCTTAATCAAATCCCCAATAAAGTCATCTTCTGCAATCTGTGACTTTTCTTTACATCGTCTTTTGTTGCAAGGTTGCATCGAGTGCTGGATGTTCATTTACTAGGCTTCCAATTGTCATTGAAAAAAAATATTCTGTTTACAGCCCTGGAAGTCTTAGTAACACGACATTACGTTATATAAAAACGCAAAGGGCTTTTATAAGACGAGTCAAGCATAGGTTATAGTGTTCGTGAGGAGGGTCTCTAGCAACAGAGTAGGTTGGTAGACAGCAACCACTCAGGGAGGTACTACCATCCTGCCAGGTGACTGTGAAACAGAAACCTGAAACTGTTTTACATGATGGTAGGATTGCTGGTGTCTTTTTTCTGTCTCATAAACATGCAAGATTTCAGGTACGTCTTGCTACTTCTACTTACACTTAGGTCACACTACGCAAACATGTACACGTTTATTGTATACACACTCATCTGAGTTTTCTTTGATTTTATCTTAATAGTTCTTGTTCTTATTGCTTTTCCCTTTCATATCCATGGGGAAGTGGAATAAGAATCTTTCCTCCGTAAGCCATGCGTGTTGTAAAAGTCAACTAAAATGCCGGGAACAATGGGCTAGTAACCCCTTTTCCTGTATAGCTTACTAAAAAGAAGAAGAAGAAAATCGTCAAAGTGGGATGTTTGAATGTGCGTGGATGTTGTGCGAATGATAAGAAAGAGATGATTGTAGATGTTATGAATGAAAAGAAGCTGGATGTCCTGGCTTTAAGTGAGACAAAGCTGAAGGGGGTAGGAGAGTTTCAGTGGGGAGAAATAAATGGGATTAGATCAGGGTTTCAAATAGAGTTAGAGCTAAAGAAGGAGTGGCAATAATGTTGAATAATCAGTTATGGCAGGTAAAGAAGGAATATAAATGTATAAATTCAAGGATTATGTGGAGTAAAATAAAGGTTGGATGTGAAAAGTGGGTTATAGTAAGTGTTTATGCACCTGGAGAAGAGAGAAGTGTAGAAGAGAGAGAGAGATTTTGGGAAATGTTGAGTGAGTGTGTGGGAGTTTTGAACCAAGTGAGAGAGTAATTGTGGTTGGGGATCTTAATGCTAAAGTGGGTAAAAATGTTGTGGATGGAGTAGTAGGTAAATTTGGGGTGCCAGGGTAAATGTAAATGGGAGCCATTAATTGAGCTATGTGTAGAAAGAGGTTTGGTAATAAGTAATACATATTTTATGAAAAAGAGGATAAATAAATATACAAGGTATGATATAGCACGTAAGGAAAGTAGTTTGTTGGATTATGTATTGGTGGATAAAAGGTTGATGAGTAGGCTTCAGGATGTACATGTTTATAGAGGGCAACGGATATATCAGATCATTATTTGGTTGTAGCTACAGTTAGAGTAAAAGGTAGATGGGACAAAAGGAAAATGGCAACAGCAAGTAAGAGAGAGGTAAAAGTGTATAAACTAAGGGAGGAGGAAGTTAGGTGAGATATAAGCAACTATTGGCAGAAAGGTGGGCTAGTGCAAGTAGGAGTAGTGGGGGTTGAAGAGAGTTGGGATAGTTTTAAAAATGCAGTATTAGAATGTGGGCAGAAGTTTGTGGTTATAGGAGGGTGGGTGCAGGAGGAAAGAGGAGTGAGTGGTGGAATGAAGAAGTAAAGGGTGTGATAAAAGAGAAAAAGGTAGCTTATGAGAGGTTTTACAAAACAGAAGTGTTAGTAGAAGAGCAGAGTATATGGAGAGTAAAAGAAAGGTGAAGAGAGTGGTGAGAGAGTGCAAAAGAAGAGCGGATGAAAGAATGGGAGAGGATCTGTCAAGAAATTTTGCTGAAAACAAGAAAAATTTTGGAGTGAGATAAACAAGGTAAGAAAGCCTAGGGAACGAATGGATTTGTCAGTTAAAAACAGAGTAGGGGAGTTAGTAGATGGGGAGCTGGAGGTATTGGGTAGATGGCGGGAATATTTTGAGGAACTTTTAAATGTCGATGAAAAGAGGGAGGCGATAATTTCATGTACTGGCCAGGGAGGTACAACATCATTTAAGAGTGAAGAAGAGCAGGATGTGAGTGTGGGGGAGGTGCGTGAGGCATTACGTAGAATGAAAGGGGTAAAGCAGCTGGAATTGACGGAATCATGACAGAAATGTTAAAAGCAGGGGGATATAGTGCTGGAGTGGTTGGTATTTTTGTTTAATAAATGTATGAAAGAGGGAAGGTACCTAGGGATTGGCAGCGAGCATGTATAGTTCCTTTATATAAAGGAAGGGGGATAAAAGAGAGTGTAAAAATTATAGGGGAATAAGTTTACTGAGTATACCAGGTAAAGTGTATGGCAGGGTTATTATTGAAAGAATTAGAGGTAAGACAGAGAGTAGGATTGCAGATGAGCAAGGAGGCTTTAGAGTGGGTAGGGGATGTGTAGATCAAGTGTTTACAGTGAAGCATATATGTGAACAGTATTTAGATAAAGGTAGAGAAGTTTTTATTGCATTTATGGATTTAGAAAAGGCATATGATAGAGTGGATAGGGGAGCAATGTGGCAAATGTTGCAAGTGTATGGAATAGGTAGTAAGTTACTGAAGGCTGTAAAGAGTTTTTATGAGGATAGTGAGGCTCAGGTTAGGGTGTGTAGGAGAGAGGGAGATTACTTCCCGGTAAAAGTAGGTCTTAGACAGGGTTGTGTAATGTCACCATGGTTGTTTAATATATTTATAGATGGGGTTGTAAAAGAAGTAAATGCTAGGGTGTTGGGGAGAGGGGTGGGATTAAATTATGGAGAATTAAATGCAAAATGGGAGTTGACACAGTTACTTTTTGCTGATGATACTGTGCTTATGGGAGATTCTAAAGAAAAGTTGCAAAGGTTAGTGGACGAGTTTGGGAGAGTAGAGTCCTTATGGAGGGGGATTCCCCTTCCAAAAATTAGGGTCTCTTCCCTCTCTCCCATCCAGCAACATCAGTCTTCAATAAAGGTAAGTGCCACATTCAGTTCATTCATTTGTGCATGTAAATCTATCTTTAAGGCCCCCCAAATTTGTTTTTTCCAAACATCTGGGTTTCTGGAACGGATTAATCCATTAAAATTAGTCATTTATATTTATTTCTCATTGTTTTCTGTATGTATAACTATATTTATTCTCTATAAAATGTATTTTTTGTTAATACATTTGGGTGTCTGGAACGGATGGTTTTATAGACTGGTCAATAAAACCACTCCATGACCACTCCTCCCACTCCATGACCAGTCTATAAAAACACTCTATGACTACTCGACAAGACAACTGCTCCCACTAATTTACCACTCCACAAGACCACTCCTCCCACTCCATGGCCATTTCACAAGACCACTCCTCTCACTCCTTGACCACTCCACAAGACCATTCCTCTCACTGCAAGACAACTCCACAAGCCCACTTGCCTTATTTGGCAAGAAGAGCGTTGCTATTTGAACCAAAATCCCAAGTTTTTACCTATTCGACACGACTCACACACGCACGCACGCACACACACACACACACACACAATACACACACACACACACACACACACACACACACACACACACTGTTTTTGGTATATGTGAATGACATACCGGAAGGGATAGACTCAGAAGTGTCCCTGTTTGCAGATGATGTGTGTAAAGGTAGAAAGTTAAAAGTGAACATAGATAAGAGTAAGGTGATGAGGGTATCAAACGATTTAAATAAAGAAAAATTGGATATCACATTGGAGAGAGGGATTATGGAAGAAGTAAATGTTTTCAGATATTTGGGAGTTGATGTGTCAGCAGATGGGTTTATGAAGGATGAGGTTAACCATAGAATTGATGAAGGAAAAAAGGTGAGTGGTGCATTGAGGTATCTGTGGAGACAAAAAACGTTATCCATGGAGGCAAAGAAGGGAATGTACGAAAGTATAGTGGTACCAACACTCTTATATGGGTGTGAAGCATGGGTTGCAAATGCTGCAGCGAGGAGGAGGCTGGAGGCAGTGGAGATGTCCTGTCTAAGGGCAATGTGTGGTGTAAATATTATGCAGAAAATTCGGAATGTGGAAATTAGGAGAAGGTGTGGAGTTACTAAAAGTATTTGTCAGAGGGCTGAAGAGGGGTTGTTGAGGTGGTTTGGTCATTTAGAGAGAATGGATCAAAGTAGAATGACTTGGAGAGCGTATAAATCTGTAGGGGAAGGAAGGCGGGGTAGGGGTCGTCCTAGAAAAGGTTGGAGGGAAGGGGTAAAGGAGGTTTTGTGGGCGAGGGCTTGGACTTCCAGCAAGCATGTGTGAGCGTGTTAGATAGGAGTGAATGGAGACGAATGGTTTTGGGACATGACGATCTGTTGGAGTGTGAGCAGGGTAACATTGTGTGAAGGGATTCAGGAAACCAGTTAATTGATTTAGTTGGACTTGAGTCCTGGAAATGGGAAGTACAATGCCTGCACTTTAAAGGAGGGGTCTGAGATAGTGACAGCTGGGAGGGACTTTTCTCAGCTGTAGTATCTGAGCTCCTCTGCAAAGACAGTGATTATGTATGAGTGTGGTGAAAGTGTTGAATGATGATGAAAGTTTTTTCTTTTGGGGATTTTCTTTCTTTTGGGTCACCCTGCCTCGGTGGGAGACGGCCGACTTGTTGAAAAAAAAAAAAAAAAAAAAAAATTACCATACAGTCAATGTTTGTGTGAGAGAGACAGAAATACTGGCCGTCTCCTACTGAGGCAGGGTGACCCGAAAAAGAAGAAAAGTTTAAAGTTGATCTACTTTTTACATTTAGTAATTTATACAAAAGAAAGGGTTACCAGTCCCTTGCTCCCGGCATTTCAGTAGCCTCTTACGACACTCATGGCTTACGGAGGAAAGATTATTTTCCACTTCCACGGAAGTGCAGTATGTACAACCCCCCACACACACACAATATATATATATATATATATATATATATATATATATATATATATATATATATATATATATATATATATATACACACACAGACGGAGAGAAACAGACACACTTCAGTATACACCCCACTCGGTGTATATACATTAAGACACACCCTCGGTGTAAACGCATTACAAGTCTGCAGAGCAGTATTTACGCTACCTTTACTCAATAACGACCATCGATTATTGATAATTAATGACGATGCTAATTGAGTCGAGCATTTAGCTGATGAGCCGAATTAGTTCTACACTACAAACAAGATGTCCAGCAGATGCGTTAAATAATATAGGGAGAATAATTAAATTACTCGTTAAAGAAGAGTGAGCCGACGTTCATTCAGGTATCATCCCGTCCTACGAATCAATTTCGTGATTCGGAGGACGGGATTCAGTTTCGTGTTCCATGGGTGGATGACGGGGTTCGTGTTCCTTGGGTAGATCACGGGGTTCGTGTTCCCTGGGTGGATCACGGGGTTCGTGTTCCCTGGGTGGATCACGGGGTTACTGTTCCCTAGGTTGATCACAGGTTACTGTTCAATGGGTGGATCACAGGATCGTTTTCCCTGGGTGGATCACGGGGTTCGTGTTCCCTGGGTGGATCACGGGGTTCGTGTTCCCTGGGTGGATCACGGGGTTACTGTTCCCTAGGTTGATCACAGGTTACTGTTCAATGGGTGGATCACAGGATCGTTTCCCTGGGTGGATCACGGGGTTAGTGTTCCCTGGGTGGATCACGGGTTAGTGTTCCTGGGTGGATCACGGGTTACTGTTCCCTAGGTTGATCACAGGTTACTGTTCAATGGGTGGATCACAGGATCGTTTCCCTGGGTGGATCACGGGGTTAGTGTTCCCTGGGTGGATCACGGGGTTAGTGTTCCCTGGGTGGATCACGGGTTACTGTTCCCTGGGTGGATCACAGGATCGTTTTCCCTGGGTGGATCACGGGGTTAGTGTTCCCTGGGTGGATCACGGGGTTAGTGTTCCCTGGGTGGATCACGGGGTTAGTGTTCCCTGGGTGGATCACAGGTTACTGTTCAATGGGTGGATCACAGGATCGTTTTCCCTGGGTGGATCACGGGGTTAGTGTTCCCTGGGTGGATCACGGGGTTAGTGTTCCCTGGGTGGATCACGGGTTACTGTTCTCTGGGTGGATCACAGGATCGTTTTCCCTGGGTGGATCACGAGGTTAGTGTTCCCTGGGTGGATCACGGGGTTAGTGTTCCCTGGGTGGATCACGGGGTTAGTGTTCCCTGGGTGGATCACAGGTTACTGTTCAATGGGTGGATCACAGGATCGTTTTCCCTGGGTGGATCGTTGTTCCGTGGATCACGTTGTGTTCCGGGGATCACGGTTAGTGTTCCCTGGGTGGATCACGGGGTTAGTGTTCCCTGGGTGGATCACGGGGTTAGTGTTCCCTGGGTGGATCACGGGGTTAGTGTTCCCTGGGTGGATCACGGGGTTAGTGTTCCCTGGGTGGATCACGGGGTTAGTGTTCCGGGTGGATCACGGGTTAGTGTTCCTGGGTGGATCACGGGGTTAGTGTTCCCTTGGGTGATCACGGGTTAGTGTTCCTGGGTGGATCACGGGTTAGTGTTCCTGGGTGGATCACGGGGTTAGTGTTCCTTGGGTGGATCACGGGTTAGTGTTCCTTGGGTGATCACGGGTTAGTGTTCCGGGTGGATCACGGTTAGTGTTCCTGGGTGATCACGGGTTAGTGTTCCTTGGGTGGATCACGGGGTTAGTGTTCCCTGGGTGGATCACGGGGTTAGTGTTCCCTGGGTGGATCACGGGGTTAGTGTTCCCTGGGTGGATCACAGTGTTATGCTGTGCTGTAAAACTCTCACATTGATTACTGCAATTTATGGTCTCAAGATATGTTATAAATGTTTAATTTTTTCTTGAAGACAACGTAAGTAAATTTAACCTAAATCTAAATAATGCATATTAATAAAAAATGCTCAAATTCGTATGCAAGTTATCGACAATTGGCGCGGGAGGGCTGGATGTAATGACACCGTGGTAGTACAGTTTGTTAGGCTTGTATCTAGAAGTCTCTTCTCTAGGAAGGCGTGGGGAATGCCATTCTACTCACAGGAGCCTTGCCTAAGAATTCAGCATCTTTAGGCATAGTGGGGATATTTCTCCTTTCGTTTAAATTTTGCTGACACGTATTCCTTATGACATGGAACTTATTATGAATATGGATCGTAGAATGTGAAAAATTGGCATCAAATAGTTGTAGTTACTTTTTTTTATATGACAGTCAAGGGTCGTGAGTCAATGGTCATGACAGTCAATGATCATGACACTCAATGGTCGTACAAGTCAATGGTCGTGACAGTCAATGGTCGTGACAATCAATGGTCGTGACAATAGTAAGTTGATAATACTAGTGTAAACTGGAAATTATAAAAAACTGAATAGCCAAACATTATATTTTGCACAAATAAATTTCACAGGCTAAGAACTATTATCCTAACTCAGTTAATTTGCAACCCAGCCTTATCTAAGTTATACCCCCCTCGGGATGCAACCCACCACAGTGGACTAACACCTATGTACCGACTTACTGCTAGGTGAACAAGGGCAGAAGTGTAAGGAAACATTGCCCAATGTTTCCACCCATGTACGTGTAGGGTAACATTGCCCAAAGTTTCCACCCATGCCGGGTATCAAATAACGAACACTCAGTATGTATACCTGGAGGGTGTTCAGGGTGTCAACGCCCCCGCGGCCCAGTCCATGTCCAGGCCAGGCCAACCGAGCCATAATTGCTTTGTAAGTAAAACAAAACAGACAAGCTTCTCCCATTAGGGCTTGTGATCCAAGGAATTGGATCTAGCCTCCCCTTATATAGATCAGACATGACTTTCTCCCGTTCCCCACGCGTCGTATGAATCAAACTGGTTTACCGCTTCCCCATGAATACAATAATATTAGTCAACTAACTGCTGCACTTGGCGTACTAAAATGAACGTTGTCGAACCATTGCAATCGTATACACACATACATACATACATATATATATATATATATATATATATATATATATATATATATATATATATGAAGAGAGAGAGAGAGAGAGAGAGAGAGAGAGAGAAGAGAGAGAGAGAGAGAAGAGAGAGAGAGAGAGAGAGAGAGAGAGAGAGAGAGAGAGAGAGAGATAGAGATAGAGAGAGAGACCAGATCTCCACCGGCCGGGCCACGGGGACGTCGATACCCGGAATGCTCTCCAGGTAGCCTCCAGGTATATATATCAGCAACAACACTGCGACTGGCCGGGGAATCAAACCCGTGTTGTTTTAGCCCGCCTCATGGTGAGCGAAAATTACACGATGCTCTAACCCACGGGACCATACACACCCACACCATCGTATGTCCTCGGATCACGGTAGAACACATAGCTCTGCTGGGTGCGTGATTCTTGTAGGATTGTATGTTCCCATGGGTTAGAACGTCATGGAATTTTCGCTCACCATGAGGTGGGCTAAAACAACAAGGGTTCGATCCCCCGGCTAGTCGCAGTGTTGTTACTGATTAAACACCACTCGTTCGTGGTTACAATACTATATATACTGCTTGTGGAGACTAGTACATCAAACGGATAGTAGAATGAAATTAGCTCTGATGCACCCACACCATCGTATGTCCTCGGATCACGGTACAACACCTAGCTCTGATGGGTGCCTGATTCTTGTAATATTGTATAGTCACCATGAGGCAGGCTCAAACAACACTAGTTCGATCCCCCGGCCAGTCGCAGTGTTGTTACTGATATATATACCTGGAGGGCATTCCGGGGATCGACGTCCCCGCGGCCCGGTCTATGACCAGGCCTCCCGGTGGATCAGGGCCTGATCAACGAGGCTGTTACTGCTGGCTGCACGTAGTCCAACGTACGAACCACAGCCCGGCTGATTTGGCACTGACTTTAGGTATCTGGTAATGCCCTTTATGACTGGTGGGAGGCTGTTGAACAGTCTTGGGCCCCGGACACTTATTGTGTGTGTGTATATATATATATATATATATATATATATATATATATATATATATATATATATATATATATATATAATCATTCCTTTGTAAAGCGACTTATGCCGCAATGTCTCATTTTCATTATAAAAATCCACATTTTGTAATATAGCTTTCCGAGTTGTAAATATTTCTTCAATTAAAATCATAGTAAATTTCATTGGTACACATAACACACAGACAATTCAGCTGTACAAATCAATGATGAATTGCGATGATTTAACCAAGAATTAACCAAAAAATGGAATTAAAGGCTTATTTACATTGGAGCCCTGATGCAGTCAGTATCCCCAGTGACATTACTATGTAAGCTATGCAGTTAATTTAATCTACCAATGAATTAGATGAAACTAAATATTTATCATTATATATATATATATATATATATATATATATATATATATATATATATATATATATATATATATATATATATATAAGGGGGCAGCATGAAAGATCTTTTTATCATAAAATGCATATATCAACGTTTCAGTAAAATCTATAACCACTGTCACGTCAGAATATGTAAAATCATTACAACAATTGTAAAAAATATAAAAGACAGAAGTCATGAACAAGTAATAAAAAGTGTGTGTGTGAAGCCAGAGACGAACCACTTAGTGTGCTTCCCTGTTGAAGGTTGAGCCGGAACTGACCCAAGCTACACACAGGTCAGGTCAACAAAAAAAAATTCAAGCAACGGGAACAACTATCTTAATGTAAATAACGGAACTATAATCGATAAGCTCGGGCTTGAGCTCCCTAAATATAATTTATCCCGTGTTCTACCAATAATTATAAAATTATTAATAATTCGTAAATGACCTTTAGTTTCGGAATGATGTCTTACAGTTGAAGAAGAGGGTTTAGCTAATTTAGCAAGATAAGATTTCGTTCGGATTTTTAACCCCGGAGGGTTAGCCACCCAGGATAATCCAAGAGAGGCAGTGCGTCATCGAGGACTGTCTGTCTTGTTTCCATTGGGGTCCTCAATTTTGTCCCCCAGGATGCGATCCACACCAGTCGTCTAACACCCAGGTACCTATTTGCTGCTAGGTGAACAGGACAACAGGTGTAAGGAAACGCGTCGAAATGTTTCCACCCACCGGGAATCGAACCCGGGCCCTCCGCGTATGAAGCGAGAGCTTTGTCAGCCTCTGTGCTCACATATTCTAATTTTTAAGTTTCCAACTGAGCTTCCAGCGTATCTAGCAGCATTACAGCTAGAACATGTATATTGGTAATTAGCAATAAAGCACGGAAGTGACATGACAAGATTCTTTTTTTTTTTTTAAATAACTCTCAGTGTTAAAATAATGATGAAACGAACGATGGAAGTATTAGCAAACGAAAATATTTTTATATCTCGTAACTATCATGTCAGGGTCTCGAACTTGTATCACAGCTTAGCAGTATTATTAAAAATATACTGCCACACATTTTGCACTATCTGCTACACTGCTCCTTTATTCACTCTATCATATACTCACTTCCTAAATCCATAAATATGACACGTCGTGCTTTACCCTTATCTAGGCATTGTTCATTTATATGCTTTAATGTAAGTACTTGGTTTACACATCCTCTACCCATCCTAAATCATCCTGTTTCTTCTGCAATCCTACTTTCTGTCTCATCTCTAACTCTTTCAATAATAATTCTACCATATATTTTGTCTGATGTACTTAACAGGATTATTCCCTACAGATCTTGCCCTCTCTCTTGTTCCCTTTACACCCTTGTTTAAAGGAACTATGCAAGATTTCTGCCAGCCCTTAGGTACCTTCCCTTCTCTCATGAATATATTAAATAACTATACCTACTACTCCATAACTACATCCCCATCAGCTTTTAATATTTCATTATTAATTCCATCTGTTCTCGTTACTTTTTCCTCTTTCATTCTACATTCTGACTCCTTCACTTCCCACACATTCACCTCTGGCTCTTCCTTGGTTCTACTAGATATTATTTCTTCTAGGACAAGCCATGATACATTCTTCCTTTCAATATCAATATTTAACAACTCAAAATATTCTATCTATTTTTCCAGTACCTCCACCTCCTCATCTAATATCTTCCCTCCTTATATTTTAACTTCCAAGTCCATTTGCTCCTCAGGATTTCTCATCTTATCAGTGTCTCTCTGAAATTGTTTCTTATTCTCAGTAAAATTTGCTGGTGAAGACTGACTCATTCTTTCATTAGCTATTCTTTGGCACCTCACCACTTGTTTAACCTCTCCGTATGTATTCTTTTTTATGTATATGTTTTATATTGCAAAAAACTCCATGCAAATTATTTTTCACCCTTAACACCCTCTTTACGTCATCATTTTATCTACCATTCTTCTTCCCATCCACATCCACCCTCCTGTAACCCCATCCACATCCACCCTCCTGTAACCCCATCCACATCCACCCTCCTGTAACCATAAACATCTGCAGAACTGAAACCGATTTTTAACCTTATCCCGTACATCCTCGACCTACTCATTGCCTGCACTCCATCTACCCGACCTTCCTTCTAATATTTGCTTATATATTCCCTTGTCTCTTCTGGTTATTTCGCTTATCTCTTACGCACGTCATTCTACTTGCACTCCATCTACATTTTACTTTTATTGTATACATCAATAAATAATTACCCGACATGTCAGTCGCTTCTCTAAAAACATGAACATCAAAGGACTACCCGTCAACCCTTTGTCCACCAATACATAGTCTACAAAATTGATGTCAATGAGCACTACACGTCTAAAACTTATCCTATTTTTCGGAAAATAAGTATTACGGATTACCGAATCTCTTTCTATCTATAATTCAATTAGAAGCTCCCGTTCGTCATTTACCCCTGGCACTCCAACCTTGCCTCCCATGACCTCTATAACAGTATCTCCCACTTTAACATTTACGTTCCACACAAAACAATTATTTTCTCACTTGGTTCAGAACTCGCTAAACATTCACTTAATGCTTCTCAAAATCTCTCTCTCTCTTTCCCAGGAACATCAACACTTACTATACGTCAATTATCGTATCCCACTTTCACTTTAATCCACATAGTTCTTGAATATAAACACTTGTTCCCTCACATTCTTTCCCAAAGTTGATCGTTAAATATCCCATCTACTGTCCCTTTATCTCTGGTTCTCTCACCTACAACACATTTAACTTCATTTACTCCTCCCATTGAAATTTTCCAGCTCCTTTTTCATATGATTCGCTCAATGCTAGGATATTCAGCTTCCTTTCATAGTATTAAGAGTATATAAAATAATACAACTTTAAAATCTCATTCTTTTTCTTTCAGCATTATTATTATAATTAAGGGAGAGCGCTAAACCCGTAGGATTATACAGCGCCTGTGGAGGTGGGGGGATGGAAGGTATTCAGGCTTAATTCAGGGAACTGGCGCACAGGTTCAATTCCCTAGATCAAGAGCCCCTCACCAGGTTAAGGAACCTCCCTTGGGGGGTTTCTTTTAGCAAATGATATAGAAAAGGTTATTAGCTCTAGGCTTCCGGTCTTTTAGTCGCCTTCTACCACACGCATTCCTTACAGTTGAAGGATTCTAACCCATTACGCCATGGAAGTGCAAGAACAATTAACAATACTCTCTCTCTCTCTCTCTCTCTCTCTCTCTCTCTCTCTCTCTCTCTCTCTCTCACACACACACACACACACTAGTGACCAGCGAAGAGGCAGGGCCAGAACCTATGACTTGACCCCTGCAACCACAAATGGGTGAGTACACACACACACGTACACGGGAGCTGTGACTAGTCTAGACTATACTAGACTAGACTAGGTCCAAGCGGACATCAACCAAGTCTTCAAATGGGCCACTCAAAACTATATGAAGTTAATGAAGAGAAATTTCAACTACTCAGATATGGAAAACTTGAGGAAATTAAAACTGTATCAGGGTATACGACAAATTCTAACCATACAATAGAGAGAAAAATTAATTGGAAGGACCTGAGAGTGATAATGTCAGAGGATCTCGCCTTCAAAGACCACAACAATGTATCTACAGCATCTGCTAGGAAAATGATAGGATGGATAATGAGAACCTGGAGAGTGTACAAATAACTTTCACGGCACACATAAGTACGATAAGGTACCTAAATTACTGGGAACGGTTGAAGGCCCTTGATCTGTATTCCCTGGAGCGCAGGCGAGAGATACATGATAATATACACTTGGAAAATCCTAGAGGGATTAGTACCAAACTTGCACACGAAAATCACTCCCTATGAAAGCCAACGATTCGGCAGGAGATGCAACATTTCCCCAATGAAAAGCAGGGGCGCCACGAGTACACTGAGAGACAACACAATAAGTGTCCGGGGCCCAAGACTGTTTAACTGCCTCCCAGCATACATAAGGGGGATTACCAATAAACCCCTGGCTATCTTCAAGAAGGCACTGGACCAACCGGGCTGTGGTTCGTACGCCTGTTTGCGTGCGGCCAGCAGTAACAGCCTGGTTGATCAGACCTTGATCCTCCACGAGACCTGGTCTCAGACCGAGCCGCGGGGGCGTTGACCCCCGAAACCCTCTCCAGATAAACTCCAGACCCCTGCAACCACAAATAGGTGAGTATACACACACACAAGCGCGCACACGCGTGCGCACACATACTGAGTAACCTTAAGACACCATAAGCAATGTATAGTGCAAAATAGCAGGTGTGAAGCGGCGCACTCACACCTGTTATCCGGGTGTTGTGTGTTACTTCCTGTTGTTCAGTTGAGCCACCCATTCCACTCTGTTGCTCACGTGAGATACATGTCCCTCTGTTGCCCAGGTGAGATACATGTCCCTCTGTTGTTCACGTGAGATACATGTCCCTATTTCGCCCAGGTGAGATACATGTCATTCTGTTGCTCAGGTGAGATACATGTCCCTCTGTTGACCAGGTGAGATACATGTCCCTCTGCTGCTCAGGTGAGATACATGTCCCTCTGTTGCTCAGGTGAGATACATGTCCCTCTGTTGCTCAGGTGAGATACATGTCATTCTGTTGTTCAGGTGAGATACATGTCCCTCTGTTGACCAGGTGAGATACATGTCCCTCTGCTGCTCAGGTGAGATACATGTCCCTCTGTTGCTCAGGTGAGATACATGTCATTCTGTTGCTCAGGTGAGATACATGTCCCTCTGTTGACCAGGTGAGATACATGTCCCTCTGCTCTCAGGTGAGATACATGTCCCTCTGTTGCTCAGGTGAGATACATGTCCCTCTGTTGCTCAGGTGAGATACATGTCATTCTGTTGACTCAGGTGAGATACATGTCCCTCTGTTGACCAGGTGAGATACATGTCCCTCTGTTGCTCAGGTGAGATACATGTCCCTCTGTTGCTCAGGTGAGATACATGTCCCTCTGTTGCTCAGGTGAGATACATGTCCCTCTGTTGCTCAGGTGAGATACATGTCCCTCTGCTGCTCAGGTGAGATACATGTCCCTCTGTTGCTCAGGTGAGATACATGTCACTCTGTTGCCCAGGTGAGATACATGTCCCTAAGTTGCCCAGGTGAGATAAATGTCCCTCTGTTGTTCACGTGAGATACATGTCCCTATTTCGCCCAGGTGAGATACATGTCCCTCTGTTGACCAGGTGAGATACATGTCCCTCTGTTGACCAGGTGAGATACATGTCCCTCTATTGACCAGGTGAGATACATGTCCCTCTATTGACCAGGTGAGATACACCCTCTCTAGTGTCCTGATAAGGTACCCATCCCTTCCTGTTAATCAGATGAGGTACACGCTCCTTTCTGTTGCTCAGGTGAGTAACCTAGTCCTCCTTATTACCCTGGTGAGGTGTTCCTCTCTGTTTCCAGGTGTAGAGCTTCCCGTTCCTTCGTGTTGACCAGGTGTAGAGCTTCCCGTTCCCTCCTGTTGACCAGGTGTAGAGCTTCCCGTTCCCTCCTGTTGACCACGTATAGAACTTCCCGTTCCTTTCTGTTGACCAGATGTAGAGCATCCCGTTCCTTCCTGTTGACCAGGTGTAGAGAGCTCCCCACCCCTCTCTCATTACTAAGTGTAGTGCACATCCATCCCATCCCTCCCTGTTCCTTTGGCTCCTCCCTACGCCATGTGCAGCGCTGAACAGTAAGTGAACACCCACATGACCTCCCCTTCCCTTCACTCTAGTCCGCCAAGGTACCACCAGGTGGCAGCACACTCCAGAGAAACCTAACCACTCCCCCCAACCCTCTATTACTCCCCCTCCATCCTCCTTCTATCGTCCCTCCCCCAACACTCCCTCCAAGATCCCCTAATGGTCGCCCTCCTCTTCCTTCACCTTCTCAGGTTCCTTCCACACCGCAATATACACCATACACGCGCTAGTACATCACAAACTCAAAGCAAGTAGTTTCCACATACGATGGACGCAACGCATAGTTTCAAAAGTAATGCAGTTTTTTTTTTTCAATAGGAGCTCCCTCGGAAAAGCCAAAAGCCTCTGTATCCTATTCGGTGTGGAGGTCTTGAAGACTGGTACAACCAAGGGGGGCGGAGCTTGAGCCGATGGCCGGGCAGGTCTGAGCCGTCGCAGCCACAGTGGTGGTGGTGGGGGCCTCTAGCCGCCGATCCTCAGTGTCAGTACTTGTTGAAAGGCAGCAGTGTGAGCACGCGTTCATTCCTCGCTCTCACACGCGCATTGCCAGACACCCGTGGCAGGAGACCTCGTATCCAACACTTCCCTGACTTCGTATTGTCGCTCGCAACTCTGGTGCTCGCGAGTGGAACTTGTGACACCTTGCTGGAGTGATTTATTCCCCTAATGGGACTATAACTACTGTTGCAACAACAGGACTTTGTTACTACGACTGTTTTAGTGCCCGTGTCCTTCCTTATATTGCAGTGACATATCCCCCCAAAAAGGAAGGAGTAAACGGAAAATATAAAAGGAGGGATTTCGATGAGTGTTTACCACCTCCCACTGTTGAAATGGCATCGCAGAAGCTAAGGATGATGAAAAGAAGTGTGGTTCTGCTTGTACTGGCTGTGCTAGCAGCTAGCCAGAGGGTTCTAGCACACCCAGAGGACCTGAGACTCGTGGACAACGGCTATGAAGGTCTCGTTGTGGCTATTACCGATTACGTTCCCCAAGAACACTGCAACCACGTCATCCATGGACTTAAGGTATGGAGAGAGAGAGAGAGATCCTGAAGAAAGATGTACTTTTTTTTAACATAGTGCCCCCTGGCAATATCGGTTTAAGAAAATGAATGACACCAAACTCAAAAATAAAAATAAATATTTTTTTTTTCATTTTTTTAAGTGTCCTGTTATATCTGTACTTATTTGGAAAATGAATAACACCTGACTTTAATCACATGAATACTAACCTCTACATTCAAGCTTCAGAATTACTTTACTAAGATGATTATTATATATATATATATATATATATATATATATATATATATATCATACAAAAGTATGATTTTCGTGATATGGATGATTACACGGCCCGACATCACTGTGAAAGGGCACCCTAATATTATACGTCAGTTTTGATGCGATTGTCAGGAGCTCTGTGCGTGTTATTGTGGGTGTTCGTAGCAATGTGCTTGTTCGTGGCTCCGAGGACTTTTTTTTTTTTTAGCTCTGGGCAGAAGACTCCTTTGATACAGGGATACCTTTAATAACGACATCGTTGTTATCTGTCATTAACTTCACCCTTCCGGAGTGCGCATAGGACTCCACTTCCTGAACACTTTCTCCGGATTCTTAACAATGGATGGCTATTAACCCAGGATAGTACAGAAGTGTGGCGTACTTTTCCTTCTTTCATCTGCCCCTGGATGTGACCGACAAAAACATTGTTAATACCTAGGTATCTATTTACTACTAGGGAGAAGAGAGGCAAATGTTCAAGGACACCTGTCCGTACGGCTCCTCTCGCCCGATAATCAAACCCATTACGAGTCGAAAGCTCAAGTGTTTAAAAAAAAAGAACACGAGTCAAAATTTCACATATGTGAAACCACTAGTATGAATATATAGTTCTGGAAGAGTGGAATAAACTTATAAGCACTGTTATTGATAAGAACACTAAAAATGTGTTATAGAAATTTAAGACTGGGAATGGTTGTGTGAGTAGAACTTGCTTAGCATGGGCCAGAAGACCTATTGCAGTGCTTCTCCATTCTAATATGTTATTAATGAGAATGGGTGGATGTGACAGTACCTGCCGAACATAAGCCAGCATACATACTGCAATTTTCAGCTATTCTAAAGTAACAGTAGATGTTTTGGAAATACTGAAGAGATAATGATAAAACAAAAGCCTGCACGTGTTGGCGAAACGTTGTCTGAATAAAGTTACCAAGTACTGCTTTTGTGTGTATTCTTATGAGTGGGAATGGTTCCGTATTTAATTAAAGTCTGCCATGCATAGGCCGAAAGTCCTCCTGTAGTGCTCTTTTCTAACGAAGTGTCAACTTTGGGTTATCCTAGGTAATTTACACTATGTATTATAATTGTAATTATGTGTACCTGTGCCTAAATAAACTTAACCATCCGGCCCAAGAAGTCATCAGCTCGCCCCATCACAGTACGCTCCGTGTCAAACATTCGGACAGTCCGTCTTCCTATCATTTTTCCCCCTCGCTCAATAATATCACCGCCAGTCCCTTTCGTGCTAGAAAATACTGCCACTCTTTTTAACTGTCCACCGCATGATCGTTTATGCCATTGTTTTGTACAATGTCCCAATTCGCTGGCTGGTCTTTTCTCGCAGGAAATTTATTGGCCAATAGCAAGGCTTAATTCTTGCTCCATGTGCGTCTGAAAGGAGAAATTGCCCTGTAAATCGAAGCTGACGTAAAAATTCTGCTAGGAATTGTGAGCAGGCGTAGCTACGTAGTACATATCCGTCTGATACATAAATAAATTATACACACACACACACACACACACACACACATATATATATATATATATATATATATATATATATATATATATATATATATACACACACAAACTCTTTGGTAGACGAGAAGCTGTTGATTATTTTCCGCTTCCCCTTTCTCGCTTTAGCCTTTATTACTGTGTACACTTTTACAGTTTGTTTTTCGTTAAATTTGCTTTACAGAGAAAGAGAGAGAGAGGTTCGTGTTGCGGTGTTTGTTGAGTAGTTGTGGGGGTGATGTGGGTGTAACGGGGGCGGCTGTGTGATGTAGGAGTAATGTGTGAACTTACCTAATTTACCTAATTGTGGTTGCGTGGTGTGGGGGTCTGTGTTGTGTAGTGAAGCTCTGGGCAGTATGTGTTGTGGGGTGAATCTGTGAGCAGCTGTGTTGTGGGGTGATGCTGTGAGCAGCTGTGTTGTGGGGTGATTCTGTGAGCAGTTGTGTTGTGGGGTGATGCTGTGAGCAGCTGTGTTGTGGGGTGAAGCTGTGAGCAGCTATGCGTTGTGGAGTGATGCTGTGAGCAGCTATGTGTTGTAGGGTGAAGCTGTGAGCAACTGTGTTGTGGGGTGAAGCTGTAAGCAGCTATGTGTTGTGGGGTGAAGCTGTGAGCAGCTATGTGTTATGGGGTGAAGCTGTGAGCAGCTATGTGTAGTGGGGTGAAGCTGTGGGAAGTTGTGCTGTGGTTAGCTGTGTGTTGTGGGGGCGAAGCTGTGGGCAGCTCTGTGTTGAGGTGATGTTGTGGGCAGCAGCGTGTTGTCAAGTAATGCGGTGGGCAGCTACGTGTTGCGAGGTGATAGTATGGGCAACTGTGTGTTGTGGGATTATGCTGTGAGCAGTTGTGTGTTGTGGGCTGATGCTATGGGCAGCTGTGTGTTTTGGGGAGATGCTATGGGCAGCTGTGTGTTGTGGGCTGATGCTATGGGTAGCTGTGTGTTGTGGGGTGATGCTGTGGGCAGCTGTGTCTTGTAGGGTGATGCTGTGGACAGCTGTGTTGTAGGGTGATGCTATGTGTTGTGGGATGATGCTGTGGGCAGCTGTGTGTTGTGATGTGATGCTGTGGATGACTGTTGTTGGGTGAAGCTATGGATGACTGTGTTGTGGGGTGATGTGGGCAGTTGTGTTGTAGGGTGAATGACATAGCATAGCCTTGGATTACTATACTCGTTATGTTTATTTAACTTGCATAAGCAGGATTCCAACATAAACACAAATCAAAATACATAACATTACCTTAACTACCAGACAAAATTACTTACGTTATTTAAGTTGGATTGGTTTTGATTGGGTCATGTTTGGTTGGTTAGATTATAGTTCATTCAAGGTAAAAAAAATTGTGAAATACGGCCAAAGAAAAATCCAACTTATTTTGCTGTAAGTACACTTGATACTTACTTTTGAATAAAAGGCCCGTATATTGTTTTGAAATTACTACTTATTATAAGAAAGTAAAAAAAAAATAACTTATAAATCAGAAGACAGCCTATTTTTGTTTCAGCAATTTTGGATACGTCAGCTATGTGCTGCTACCTTATTTTCTATATGTTACATATTGGAAACTAAAGCTAGCTGTGTTTACCATGTCATATTCCATCACACCGGATGGGTTTCGTACATTGTGTTGAAATCTGTCAGCCTGAGCTGGGAGACCTCAGTATGGCAATGAGGATATCGTCAAGTCATCCATTACAGGTTCAGCAGCTCCGGAGGCTTCAAAGGTATCATTCCAACTGAGCTGAAATTACTATTCCTTGGGAATTATCTCTCAGGATGGCATATTAAATCATCTCAGAGAGGCAACAATAATTATTTATAGAAAATAGGAGAATGGGACGGGGGAGGGAAAATCTGAACTACATTGCATATTTAAAACTACATCCATAAAGAATATATATATATATATATATATATATATATATATATATATATATATATATATATATATATATATATATGTAGATGGTGTGTGTGTGTGTGATTATAGATTTTACGCCTGCGCGCGTGCGCACGCACACATGTACACACCACATTGCACACATTGGTATTATGTACATGGTACAATCATACATTTAAGACAATTGCTGAATATTTATGTACGAAAATATTATCAAGGATTAAAGAAATAAATACTTATCTCTACTTAAGCATGAACACATATTTAACACATCAAGAGGAATGAGGTTCATTTGACATTAACACATAAGTTGTGTAACACGGTGAAAGAGGCAAGAACTATAATGTTGCGGGAAGCTGTGTTGTGGGGGTTATGCTGTGGTGGTAGTGTTGTACGGGGTTGATACTGTGCTGATAGTGTTGTACGGGGGTTGATACTGTGCTGGTAGTGTTGTACGGGGATTGATACTGTGCTGGTAGTGTTGTGGGGGTGATTCTGTTTCTGGCTTTGCTGTGTGATGCTGTGGCTGGCTGTTTTGTGAGGGGTTGATGTTGTGGTTGGCTGTGTTGTGGGGGGTTGATGCTGTGGTTGGCTGTGTTGTAGGGGGGTTGATGATGTGGTTGGCTGTGTTGTGGGGGTGATGTTCTGGCCGGCTGTGTTGTGGGGGTGATGCTCTGGCCGTCTGTTATGGTTGGTGGTCCTTGGCTTGGTAGACAACGCTCTCGCTTCCCACACTGAGTGTCCGTGGTCTGATCTTCGGCAATGATAGAAACACTGGACGTGTTTCCTTACACCTGTTGTCCCGTTCACCTAGGAAACAAGTAGATACCTGGGTGTTAGTCAACTACCTACTGGTGTGGGACGCATCCTGGGGGACAACATTGATGACCCATATGGAAATAAAACAGTCCCTCGATGACGTACTGCCTTTCTTGGGTTATCCTGTGTGGCTAACCCTCCGGGGTTAAAAATCCGTACTTATACTCTGGCTGTCTGGTTGTGTTGTGAGGGAGGAGCAGGGATGCTGTGGCTGCTGTATGATGTCTATTTTTTTCCCTTTTAATCGTGAATATTTACTTAGTGTTCGCTAGAGCTGTTAATGTACATTTAGGACATGGGAAAAGTAAACAGCAGAAGACTTGGGAATCCACACCGAGTCTATCTGCTGAGAAGATGTACTTCTATCCAGATTAAGGACTGCCGTGTATTATATGTGTGTACGAATCAAGGTTAAAAAAGTAAAAGGCTCTCTGGCCACCCTACACTCTCCGGCCACTGCCGGCATGAAAATTGGTGGTAAAACATTCCAAAATGTATTAAAAAAGACATGGAATTTACAAGAGATGCAACTCGATGGAAGACGTGGGCTACAACTACCTGTATTAAATTAGTAATGTTTTTATCCTAAATACTGGTGTTATTCCATTGCCACTCAGAGCTTTGTGTACCTGTCGTTCTGCTTCTGGTTGCCACCAGTTCTGCTATGACTATCACAACTTAGTTGTTTCATTGTCAACTGATCGTCCTGGCAGCTGCTGGATAAACATTAAGAATCTGCTGACTTTAGATTGCCCCATCTGTTGTATGTATAGGACGTTCCGCGTGGGTTTAGTATTCGCTAAGGTTGTCACGGTTCACTAGGGTTGTCACTGTGTTCACTAGGGTTGTTAGTATGTTCGCTATGGTTGTCACTGTTTTCGTTAGGGTTGTCAGTGCCTGTTGTATCGATCGTGTTGTGTTCCACAAGTTTGTTTTATGAGGATCCTAAAGACCCAGGTTGTCTCGGTTGTTCTTCACCCCCCCCCTCCCTTCCCCTCTATCTCTCTCTGCTTTACATTCTTGCTTGTACAACATAGATTATTGACAACAGTAGTCTTCAATCGAGTAGGTGGGGTATGATTGAGGTGTATAAATGTAAAACAGGAATTAATAAAGGGGATGTAAATAGTGTTCTAAAAATATCTAGTATTGACAGGACTCGCAGCAATGGTTTTAAATTGGAAAAATTCAGATTCAGGAAGGATATAGGAAAGCACTGGTTTGGTAATAGAGTTGTGGATGAGTGGAACAAACTCCCGAGTACCGTCATAGAAGCTAAGACATTGTGTAGTTTTAAAAATAGGTTGGATAAATACATGAGTGGGTGTGGGTGGGTGTGAGTCGGACCTGACTAGCTTGTGCTACTAGGTCAGATGCCGTGCTCCTCCCTTAAGTAAATGTGACTCACCTGAACAGGTCAAGGCATTGGCTTAAGTCAGTGGGAGAATTGGACCTGCCTCGCATGGGCCAGTAGGCCTGCTGCAGTGTTCCTTCTTTCTTATGTTTTTATGTTCTCCAGGTATGTTTTTATAAGTTCTTTGCAGATAGCCATGGTATGGATTAATTCTTTGCTATCTTCCTGTCAAACGTACTTCCTGTTGAATGCCTTGATGCTGTTGAATGCCTTGATGCTGTTGAATGCCTTTCGATTAAAAAGTAGAACTACCTTCCCCTTTTGATCAAACTTTAATGCTTCCCTTTCTCCAGGCGCTACATGACATCTCTACTGGTTTAGCGCTTCTTCCCAAACATATTAATTATATCTGTCGCCAGATTTTCACGTACATTTAATATTTCGTTACTTGTGTCATTTATTTTGACAAGCATTAAAAAATCTGGCAATTGGTTGTTTTTCTAATAATTAACTTCTTTCTCATCTCGGTGAAGAATAGTTTTTCATGGGATGAAATCATGATAAAACGCGTGACTGCAAGTACGAAAAAACACCTGAGCACTTTAATGTTCTCACACACACACACCTGACTTCTCTGAAGATGTGAAAATAAACACATAAGAGCGATCAGTTATTTCCATTTTTTTCAAAGTTCCCCTTCACATCCTTGCTCAAACTCAGACATACGCTGCACAACAAACTTGTTTTCTGACAACCTTTTCACTTTGTGTAAAGCGGAACGTTTGCACAATAAAAAAATGTTATTCTGCAACCTGTCTTTACTTCACTTATGTCTCCGGTACAACACATGAATCTTGTTTTGTCTTTATTACTGTTGCCATCCACACTTTTTTCTCTCTCTTGATTGGTAATTTTTTTTTAATTTGCACACATTAGCAAAGCGATCTAATCTTGTTTAAATTTATGTCAAACAAAGAAACCCTAAGTTATCGTAAAGTTAATATACTCAGGGCAATATGGGTTCAGAGCAGGTCGCTCCTGCCTCTCGCAACTACTGGATCACTATGATATGGTCTTGGATGCACTGGAAGAAAAACAGAATGCAGATGTAATATACACAAACTTTGCAAAAGCCTTTGACAAGTGCGATCATGACGTAATAACGCACAAAATACGTGCTAAAGGAATAACTGGCAAAGTGGGGAGATGGATCTTCAACTTTCTAACCAATCGAACACAAATAGTAGTGGTCAACAGAGCTAAATCGTAAACTGCCATAGTGAAAAGTTCTGTTCCATAAGGCACAGTACTCGCCCCTATCCTGTTCCTCATCCTCATATCAGACAAAGACAGAGATGTAATCCACAGCACCGTGTCATCCTTTGCAGACGATACTAGGATCTGCATGAGAGTGTCATCTATTGAGGACACAGTTAACCTCCAAGAAGATATAAACCAAGTTTTCCAATGGGCAACAGAAAACATTGTGATGTTCAATGAAGACAAATTCCAACTACGTTATGGAGAACTGGAGGAAAAATAACTAGAACTGAGTATACTACAAACTTTGATCATACAATAGAGCAGAAAAATAATGCGAGAGACCTGGGAGTGGTAATGTCTGAGAATCTCACTTTCAAGGATCACAACAGTGCCACGATCACAAATGCAAAGAAAATGATAGGATGGATAATGAGAACGTTCAAAACAAGAGATGCCAAGCCATTGATGATCCTGTTCAAATCACTTGTTCTCTCTAGGCTGGAATACTGCTGTACATTAACATCTCCGTTCAAAGCAGGTGAATTTGCAGATCCAGAGTGTGTACAGAGAACCTTTACTGCACATGTAAGTTCTATCAAACACCTCAACTACTGGGAACGCTTGGAAGCACTTGACTTGTGCTCGCTGGAACGCAGGCGAGAGAGATATATCATAATCTACACTTGGAAAATCATAGAAGGAATGGTCCCAAATCTGCACACAGAAATCACTCCCTAAGAAAGTAAAAGACTGGCGGTGCAAAATATCCCCAATGAAAAGTAGGGGCGCCATTAGTACACTAAGAAAAAACTGTCCAACAGCCTCCCACGATGCATAAAGGGAATTACCAATAGGCCCCTGGCGGCCTTGAAGAGGGAACTGAACAGATACTTAAACTCGGTGCTGGATCAGCCGGGCTGTGGTTCGTACGTTGGACTACGTGTGGCCAGCAGTAACAGCGTGGATGATCAGGCCCTGATCCACCGGGAGGCCTGGTCGTGGACCGGGCCGCGGGGGCGTTGATCCCCGGAATACCCTCCAGGTACTGTTCATTTTCATCAGAAAATACCTAGTTTCCCTAACGTCCTTGTATCATCGCCTCCGCCGCCCGCTCTCAACCCAAACCTAAATCTGAAAGGAAATAATACTGGGCTAAGGAATGTTAATTAACACGCCGGTAATTAAAATGTATACTGAATGCATGGAGAAGATTTTTTTTTAAGATTTACTTGCCATACCTATTTAAGAAACTGCGTAAATATATATTTCACTGCTTCCGTTTAAAAGGATGGAAGGTTTTCAATCTTTAGGTGAACCTTCCTCTCTTATACGGGGTTCCCTTGATGTCGGTGAAGGGTTCTTGACCCAAGGAATTGGAGCTGCTTTTCCCCTTCCTAGTATCGACTCTGCCTCCCGTTACCCGTATGATTCTACATTACTGTTTTCTTATGAGTGTCGTGTCCTACTAGTTGTACGTTGAGCATGTGAAAACTTCAGCTTTAAAGCGGATACTAAGAGGTGGTAGGCGAGTATCTGCAGGTGATGCTGGGAATGGCTGATCAGTTACTTGATAGAATTACAAACAGTTCTAGAAGAGTTCTCACAGTTTATACAGTTTGCTATCTACTAAATCCCAACATTTTGTTTTACTTTAGAGCCTAAAACTTCGTCTCTTATTGGGCTTCAGCTCCTCTCGAAGTACAGAACTATTTAAAGGTATGCTACCACCTCCCTTCCCTCGGGATGCAACCCAAAACAACTGATTATCGCCATGATTGATGATTAAGACGTATGCAACCCCTGGGTATCTTTATATCGATCAAGATGCACAAGTGTTACATATGTAACAACACCCAGGTACTTATTTACCGCTAGGTGAAAAACGGCAGCAGATATAATAGACTTATATACGAAGAGAAGAAAAGCACTGCCGTAGGCCAATGCTAGGCAGGACCACCTCTCATCCAACCATTTCCACTCATAAAAGAACGCCTCGATCTTGTAAGACCTTCATCAAGATACCAGTGTTCGTGTCTTCATTAGCAGCAAGTTAGTTCCAACCCTACCTAAGTGTGTGTCTAGTACTGGATCATTCTGAGTAGGTTTAAAAATAGGATGGAGAGGTAAAAGAATGGATATGGGTAGGTGAGAGCTGGACCTGCCTAGCATGGGCAAATAAGCCTGTTGCTGTGTTCCTCCTTTCTTATACAGTATTTTTTTTTCTTACCCACTTCTAGTGTTAAATCATTACTCGTTCTGGTGTTAGATCATTACTGTAGTGTTAGGTCATAATTTCTGGTGTTAGAATACGAGTTATGATGTCTGATCACATGTTCTGAAGTAAACACCACTAGTTCTAATATAAAAAATTGTGTGTTTTAAATCATTATACAGTGGCTTAGGTGCTAGATCAGCATTAGCTTAGCAGTCATCAGTAGCACTAGTTTACTACTAGTCATGAGCAGCACTAGTTTAGCAGTCATCAGCAGCATTACTTTAGCAGTCATCAGCAGCACTAGTTTACTACTAGTCATGAGCAGCACTAGTTTAGCAGTCATCAGCAGCACTAGTTTATTACTAGTCATGAGCAGCATTACTTTAGCAGTCATGAGCAGCACTAGTTTAGCAGTCACTAGCAGCACTACTTTAGCAGTCATCAGCAGCACTAGTTTAGCAGTCATCAGCAGCACTAGTTTAGCAGTCATCAGCAGCACTACTTTAGCAGTCATCAGCAGCACTACTTTAGCAGTCATCAGCAGCACTAGTTTAGCAGTCATCAGCAGCACTAGTTTAGCAGTCATCAGCAGCACTAGTTTACTACTAGTCATGAGCAGCACTAGTTTAGCAGTCATCAGCAGCACTACTTTAGCAGTCATCAGCAGCACTAGTTTAGCAGTCATCAGCAGCACTAGTTTAGCAGTCATCAGCAGCACTAGTTTAGCAGTAATCAGCAGCACTAGTTTAGCAGTCATCAGCAGCACTAGTTTGGCAGTCATCAGCAGCACTAGCTTAACAGTCATCAGCAGCACTAGTTTAGCAGTCATCAGCAGCACTAGTTTAGCAGTCATCAGCAGCACTAGTTTAGCAGTCATCAGCAGCACTAGTTTAGCAGTTATCAGCAGCACTAGTTTAGCAGTCATCAGCAGCACTAGTTTAGCAGTCATCAGCAGCACTAGTCTAGCAGTCATCGGCAGAACTAGTTTAGCAGTCATCAGCAGCACTAGTTTAGCAGTCATCAGTAGCACTAGTTTAGCAGTCATCAGCAGCACTAGTTTAGCAGTCATCAACAGCACTAGTTTAGCAGTCATCAGCAGCACTAGTTTAGCAGTCATCAGCACTAGTTTAGCAGTCATCAGCAGCACTAGTTTAGCAGTCATCAGCAGCACTAGTTTAGCAGTCATCAGCAGCACTAGCTTAACAGTCATCAGCAGCACTAGTTTATCAGTCATCAGCAGCACTAGTTTATCAGTCATCAGCAGCACTAGTTTATCAGTCATCAGCAGCACTAGCTTAGCAGTCATCAGCAGCACTAGTTTAGCAGTCATCAGCAGCACTAGTTTAGCAGTCATCAGCAGCACTAGTTTAGCAGTCATCAGCAGCACTAGTTTAGCAGTCATCAGCAGCACTAGTTTAGCAGTCATCAGCAGCACTAGTTTAGCAGTCATCAGCAGCACTAGTTTAGCAGTCATCAGCAGCACTAGCTTAACAGTCATCAGCAGCACTAGTTTAGCAGTCATCAGCAGCACTAGTTTAGCAGTCATCAGCAGCACTAGTTTAGCAGTCATCAGCAGCACTAGTTTATCAGTCATCAGTAGCACTAGTTTATCAGTCATCAGCAGCACTAGTTTATCAGTCATCAGCAGCACTAGTTTAGCAGTCATCAGCAGCACTAGTTTAGCAGTCATCAGCAGCACTAGTTTAGCAGTAATCAGCAGCACTAGTTTAGCAGTCATCAGCAGCATTAGTTTAGCAGTCATCAGTAGCACTAGTTTAGCAGTCATCAGCAGCACTAGTTTAGCAGTCATCAGTAGCACTAGTTTAGCAGTCATCAGTAGCACTAGTTTAGCAGTCATCAGCAGCACTAGTTTAGCAGTCATCAGTAGCACTAATTTAGCAGTCTTCAGCAGCACTAGTTTAGCAGTCATCAGTAGCACTAGTTTAGCAGTCATCAGTAGCACTAGTTTAGCAGTCATCAGCAGCACTAGTTTAGCAGTCATTAGCAGCACTAGTTTAGCAGTCATCAGCAGCACTAGTTTAGCAGTCATTAGCAGCACTAGTTTAGCAGTCAACAGCTGCAATAGTGTTGATGTCCATGAGTCACTAATATCAACTTGAACATTGATAATGCTAGTTTTTTTGACCACTGTTAATGCCATTTCTTTGAACAATTAGCTAGTTACTTTAAACATTGTTAATGCTAGTATCTTTGAACACTGCTAATGCTAGTTTTTAACATTGCTATTCTAGGTGTTTTGAACACTGTTAATACTAGTTTCTTTGAACATTGCTAATGACTGTTTCCTTGAACACTGCCAATGTTAGTTTCTTTGAACACTGTTAATGCCAGTTACTTTGAACACTGTTAATACCAGTTACTTTGAACATTGCTAATGATAGTTTCTTTCATCACTGCCAATGCTAGTTTCTTTGAATATTGTTAATGCTAGTTTCTTTAAACATTGCTAATGCTAGATTCTTTGACCATTGCTAGTGGCAGTTTCTTTGACCATTGTTAATACTAGTTTCTTTGACTATTATTAATATTAGTTTCTTTGAAGACTGCTAGTTTATTTGACCATTGTTAATACTAGTTTCTTTGAGCATTGCTAATGTTACTTTCTTTAAACATTGTTAATTCTAGTTTCTTTGACCATTGTTAATACTAATTTCTTTGAATATTGTCAATGCTAGTTTCTTGGAACATTGTTAATGCTAGTTTCTTTGAACATTGCTAATTCGTTTCTTTGACCATTGTTAATACTAGTTTCTTTGAACATTGTTAATGCTAGTTTCTTTGAACATTGTTAATGCTACTAGTTTCTTTTAATATTTATGGTACTAGTTTCTTTGAACAGTGATAGTGCTAGATTCTTTGAATACTGTTAATGCTACTAGTTTCTTTTGAAAATTATTATTGCTTTGACCATTGTTAATGCTAGTTTCTTTCAATCTTGATAGTGCTAGTTTCTTTGAACATTGTTAATGTTAATTTCTTTGAATATTGTTAATGGTAGTTCCCTTTAACTTTATTAATGCTAGTTTCCTTTAAACACTGTTAATGTTACATCTTTGAACAATGCCAGTGTTACATCTTTGAACGTCGCTAATGCTTCATAATTTATCTGGATTTATTTTAAAAGATCTTATTCTCGCGTTCACAAGAGCTTCTGAAGCTGTCAGCTTAGTTTTCACCCCCCGTGTCAGCTTTTGAAGCTGTCAGCTTAGTTTCCTTGTGTCAGGAGAGGCTTGGCTGGACCCCTGTTAAGCCGTGGGTAATTTATGAGGAAAAATAACGTTTATTTTTATTTGGGGAGAATTTGTCTTTCAGATGTTCAGTCAGAAAATAAAACAAAAAACCAAAGCGGGTATAATTCAGGTAATGGTTTTAATGTAACACTACGGGGGAAATTTTTTTTTGTTCTATTGATGTCGTAAAATAACTGTTGTATATCTATAGTTGTGTTTGTTGGTTTAATTGTTACATATTATTTGTATTATTCTAATTATTATTATTATTCATAACGTCTCCCACCGAGGTAGGGTGGCCCAGTATTATTATTATTATTATTATTATTATTACTACTACTACTACTACTACAGCTTATGCAGAGTAACAATAAACAGCCCAACTTCGACCCTCGGAACACCCTCCAGACAGGTAGGTACTTTAAAAGTACCTCCTTAGGAGATAAGAAGGCATCTTTACCTCCCATGAAGTCACAGATATCGTCTAGAGACCTCGATTTTCCCCATGACTTCAAAAGACTTCAACACTCGAGTCAGTGAAAACAGAGAGAGAGAGAGAGAGAGAGTGTGTGTGTGTGTGTGTGTGTGTGTGTATGTGTGTGTGCGTGTGTGTGTGTGTGTGTGTGACGAAGTGAGTTAATTAACATTAAGGCAGGGGGAGCGGGGACCAGCAAGGCGAATGCTCGAAGCAAATTAATTAGTTACCTAGTGCAAACATTTCATCATCCGTGGTACATTAGTGCAAAGGGTGGCGGTCAGTCGGGAGATGGAAACGCAGGGGAGAGAGAGGGAGAAACAGGGAAAGAGAGAGAGAGAAAGCGAGAGAGAGTAAAACTGCAGTGAGGCAAAGCTTGACGTCTGCATTATCATACAGAGGACCGCCAACCCTTTGTATTTAAGTGGGAATTTCTGGGCTGAGTACTGGTTGGGTAAGAGGACTGCCAGAGTACATGTGTTAGTAGAGGCGACACTCAGTGTTGAGGCCGGAAACCTGACGATGAAGGCAAGGGGAAAAGGGAGGGGAGTTTCGTTCGTCAGGAACCAAGAAAATGTCTCCTGGCGCGAATCTTTTCAGTTGCTGACCAGCTAATTGGTCAAGCACCCACTGGCTTACGGATGCCGAAACACCATCGTATATGACTACAGAAGCTAAATAGCAAGACCTGATATATATATATATATATATATATATATATATATATATATATATATATATATATATATATATATATATATATATCGTGCCGAATAGTTAAAATTGGTCAATTAGAAAGAACTCATTTAAAATTAAGTCCTTTCTAAAAAAAATTCTTATACGTTTAAAGATATTTTTTTTTCATTAATGTTAATGTAAAAATTAATAATTTTGTACCAAAAGAAACTTACCTAACCTTATTATAACAAGGGCAATTTAATTTAGCTTAATCCAACTAAAAATATTTAAGATAAGTTTACAAAAAATTAATAATAAACAAACACAATGAAATATTTTTTTTTTCGTTAGGTTCAGAATGATTTTTGAGAAATTATTGCATACACAAATTTTCTCTTGTCTTGATCAGGTTGATCAGGCAAGCACCAGACTAGCCTGTCCCAAGGCCGGGCTCTGGAAGTAGAAAAACTCGCGGAACTCATCAAAGGTATATCACAGACAGGAGGGAAGAGGTGTAGGGTGGGAGGGATGGAGGGATCAGTTTTGGTTCCAAATCAGCACACGTAACTCAATCCCTACGAAAGCAAAAGTCTTGGCAGACTGCATAAAACCCCTAATGAGAAGCGGGGTTGCTATGAGTAGCTTCGAGATAACACAATCGGTGTAAAGGACCCAAGAATTTTTAACGCCCTTGACCTCTCTCCCCCCTAGTTGTTTTCAAGATGGAACACAAGTTCTCAAGTCAGTGTCTTAGCCGGGTTGTGGTACCCACTCTAGACTGCAAGTAGCCAGCAACAACAGACTGATTAGGGGTCAACGAGGACAACAAAAACAGGGCCGCAGGGGTAGTGTCCCTGGAAGTGCCTACGGGTAAACTACTGGTAAACTCTGAGGGTCCGTCCTGCAGCCAGGTTCCCTACTGACCGCTTGATCAACCTGGAGCAGGACGCTTGTATCCTAGGAATAGAATACATGTAAGAATAGGTATCCGAGGACACTGAAGAATGTGTATCCTAAGAACTAGACTCGGAAGGATATCCATACCTGGCAACAACCCGGTTGATTAGTCCTTTATCCATCGGGAGGCCTGATCTGGGACCGGGAATCAGGCGCGTTGATTCTCGAAAACATCCTTCAGATATCATGTAGAGAAACAGTCAGCATATGAGTCGTTTGGAAAAACTACACCACGACTTCTGGTGTGATAGCCAGCTACTCTGGCAATATTATCACAGGGGCCAGCGTGTTTACCAGTAGCCTGGCGGGGAGAGGAGACCTGAAAGGTTCATTAACTAGGCAGAAGAATGCCCGCTGGATGTTGCGTGCCTGGAAGCCAATGGCTTGTAAACACAGTGCCTGGGAGGGCTGGTGGGGGGTAAGGATGGCCCTCGAGTCTTGCTGGCGACAGGGAACAACAAATGGCTCCCTTGAAGCACCAACCATTTTCCTCGCTCACGTTACATATTTTCATACAGTTCGGATGCGATAAATTTCGCTCGCTTGTGGCCATGATGTATGTGACTACTGAGAATCATATTTTTCATTTTGCTCTTTTTTCTTTTTTATCGGGAGTTGAGTATGTCCTTCGTTGAGCCCTGGCTAAAAAAAAAAAACATTTATTTGTTTTCTTAAGATATATTTAAGGTAGGTGTGGGTCAACAATTCTCCGCATCCGGGAACACGAAGAAGATAAATTCTTGATGATGAAATCATGTTTGCGGAGGGCGGTGTGGATGCTAGGCCAAGCCAAAGTGTAATGGAAACTGGATATATTCAGCTCCGCTGATTGTTTAATAGTTAAGGGGAGGTCTGGTCTGGGACCAGGCCGCCAGGGGAGGGGGCGTTGACCCCTGAAATCCTCTAAAGGTAATCGTCTGAGAAACGGAAAGAGTATAGGGCGGAGGGGATGGGAGGGAGTATGTGGTGCGATGGAAGGAGAGGCTGTGAGGTGGGAGGGAAGAGCTGTGTGAAAGGTAGGGAGGGCTATGTGTGAGGAAGGAAGGAAGGGCTGTGTGAGAGGAAGAGGTGACGTGGGAGAAAGAAGTTGTGAGTTGGGAAATATAGATGAGAGGTCGGGTTGGAGCATTCCTCTGATCGGGTGGAGGGACCTACTGGTCGGGTGGAGGGACCTACTGGTCGGGTGGAGTCGGACATGAGCGACCCTTCAGTGGTCCAGGAAGCACATGATAGTTGATCCTGGTAAACGTTGCGGGAGATGGAGAACTGCAAGTATTAACTTCATTATCTCGAGAAATCGTTATTCCCGTCTTCCTGGTAAGTTATTGTTCCATTAAAAGAATGAAGAGATTAAAATAATGTGAAATATTCGCGGTGAGGACAACGAGAGAGAGAGAGAGAGAGAGAGAGAGAGAGAGAGAGAGAGTGAGAGTGAGAGTGAGAGAGGGGGATGGGGGAGGCATCGCATTGGCAAAACTTGGCTGAGCGAAAATATCAACGATGGTTAAAAATATCGCCGAGTTTAATTATATATAGCGAAATGCCGGCACTGACTAAGCCCTTTTTTTCAAAAAATATTCTCGATCTGACACTCGCAATGCTACAGGAACATAGACAGTGAAGAGACATCATCTTAACATACAAAACACCGTAGATACAAAATGTTCAGCTCGAGGGCAGCCAGAGCGAGCGAACATACAAAACCTGAATAAAAGTGACTTACAAACACATTAGGAGGTTAAAACTACCTAAGATTAATTGAGAAATTGAACAGACGTTTGTAATGACTGTGTAGGCCTGCGAGCCGCTGGCAGCAACAGTCTGGTTGTTCAGGCAGTCAGGTATTAAAGAGACAGTGCTACGAAGCAGGAGTAACTCGCATCTTACAAAAAAAAGGATTATTGCCGATTAAATTATACAAGTTAAAGGTAAGAGACGGGCCCAAGAGATGGAGCTTAAAACCAGCAACCTCAGCCATGTAACAGAAATGAATGGTCAAAGGAGTTATGATTGCGATGTACAGGATACTTAGAACAACCTGACTGGAGTGGACAGGAAAGGGCTAAGAAGCGAGATACGGATGAATGTAAGACAAATTGGTCACAGGATTTTAGAGGCAATGTTTTTCAATTTGGAGATAATGTTACCGCAAGCCGTGCCAGCGAGTCCTGGACGGGAGTGCCGCGTGCCCTGCCAGTGAGTCCTGGACGGCAGTGCCGCGTGCCGTGCCAGTGAGTCCTGGACGGGAGTGCCGCGTGCCCTGACAATGAGTCCTGGACGGGAGTGCCGCGTGCCGTGCCAGTGAGTCCTGGACAGGCGTGCCAAAAGCCTTGCCATTGAGTCCTGGACGGGAGTGCCACATGCCCTGCCAGTAAGTCTTGGACGGGAGTGTCGCGTGCCCTGCCAGTGAGTCCTGGACAGGAGTGCCGAAAGCCTTGCCAGTGAGTCATGGACGGGAGTGCCGCAAGCCCTGCCAGTGAGTCCTGGACAGAGAGTTCCGAAAGCCTTGCCAGTGAGTCATGGACGGGAGTGCCGCAAGCCCTACCAGTGAGTCCTGGACGGAAAGTGCCACATGCCTTACCAGTGAGTCCTGGATGGAAGTGTGGTAAGCCCTGCCACTGGGCCTAGAATGGAAGTGCCGCTCCGCGACACGATCGGATAAAAAATGGGGGTGAAGGCAGACTACATAGTTTTCGAAATAGGAATGAAAAGACCCATAGACGCTAGTACTAAGAATTCTGTCAGCGCCTAATTCAGTCTCATACCTCGAAAGACAATCATACTGATTTATATGTTTCCTGGGCACACTCGGCCACCTGCCTACCAGAAGCATCCAGGCCATTTTTTAAGTGCTTACTTGTGATATTTTTTTTAGATGAATAAGACAATTGAGTAACTCTTGGGTAAATTTATTGTGGAGACGTGGATTGATAAAGCCTCTTTAAAAAAAAAAAAACTCCACATTAAGGTTAAGCTGGGAACCGTGCAAGAAAATTTATGAACTAAGACTCTAGTTCACTATTGCCCTTCGTGTACGTGGGCAATTACCAACAACATCCCTGGCTGTCTTGAAAAAGGAACCGGGTAAGTTTCTCAAGTCAGTTCCTCATCAGCTGGGCTGTGGTGCATGAGGAGGAACCAACAGGCAGGAAAATGAGGTGAAGGAACTGAGATTCTGCCTGTTTCTGTTTCTCTCTATCTCTCTCACACACACACCATTGAAGTATTCACACACACACACCGAGATGGTAGACTATCAGTGTCTGCTAGGGTTGTCATTCATGGCTCCCAGGCCCTCCCTCGAGTCTTTCCCCTCCAACACACGTCTCAGTCAGGCCCGTGGAGACATTAGCCGGACTTGCAACATGCTTTCCACTTCCTCTCTCTCTCTCTCTCTCTCTCTCTCTCACATACACACACATGCACGCACGCACGCACACACGCACGCACACACACACACACACAGTGAAGAGGCGGGGCCAGGAGCTATGAATCGACCCCTGCAACCACAACTAGGTGAGTACACACACACACACACAGACTTCTTGCTTCCTTTCTTCCTCTCCTTCCCTCGTGCCTCTGTTCTCTTCATCCTCGACGTCGGGAGGAGAATTTATACCCGAGTTTCCCTCTCGTGTCAAATCCAGAGAAGAAAGATCGATATTGTGTGTGTGTGTGTGTGTGTGTGAGAGAGAGAGAGAGAGAGAGAGAGAGAGAGAGAGAGAGAGAGAGAGAGAGAGAGAGAGAGAGAGAGACTAATATGGCGCACACACACACACACACACACACATTTAAAAACTATAAACTCCCCTATACTGCAACATTCACAAAAAACTATCTTATAAATTACCACATCAGACTCTTGCATGTAGCAACGTCCGGAATGAAAAAAAGAGAGAAGATTATTTAGCTTCTCCCGACAGTGAACTGCTGCGTTAACCTCGTTTCCCCTTTACTCTTTAACGATATCGTGTATGCGAGTATATGCGTCGAAAACAACAAAGCAGTAACTGAACACCTCATGGATGGACAGGTTAGAAATGCTTAGATTAAATTTGTTTTCATTGCTCAGTGGTTGACGAGGCTAACACCAGACGAGCCTGGCCCATGGCCGGGCTCCGGGAGTAAGAAGACTCTCGAAACTCATCAAAGGTATATCAAAGGTGTGATGATGGTCAATGAAACATTTTTTTGGGCCTTGTATTATTAGGTCTGTTGACTGTAGACTTTGTACGAGGATTATATAAGCTGTTCTCATTTTATATCCAAACATCAAGAATACTTTAATCATACTGAAATGGTGTATGTTTGTGGAGCAAGATGTAGTTATTATTGTATGCTTCTCTAGATTATATTAAATACTTCAGGAATTAAGAAGAATGTCTCATAACGCTGGTTTCAGTGAAAAGATGGCCCACCCTTTGAAGTTTCGGTCATTTGCCCAAGGCCTTCCGTTAGCTCGCCGATCCACCCCTTTAATAATTGAAGACAACATTTGATGTTGATGCCCTCTAGATTACTAGAGTGTTCTCAGAGTTGAAGTAGCTAGTGATGGGTAAAGTCATCTATTCAACCGTGTGCAGAGATTTGGCGTAAAGTTGTGATATTATCCTGTGTTTGAACTTAGGGTCAAATATTATAAACATATAAACAAATATAAACACAAGGTACAGTACACGCCCCCATCCTGAGCCTGGCCCATGGCCGGGCTCAGATAGTAGAGAAACTCTCGAAACTCTTCAAAGGTATATGAAAGGTAAAGGTATCCTGTTCCTCATCCTCTTATCTAACAGAGACAGAGATGTAAACATTTGCAGACGTTACTAGAATCCTAATGAGTGCCATCCACTGAAGACATGGTAAATCTCCAAGTGTAAATAAACCGAGTTTTCCAATAAGCTGCGGAAAACAATATGATGTTCAATGAGAACAAATTTCAGTTACTCCCTTATGGAAAAATTGAGGAAATAATAGCTAGATCGGAGTATACAACAAATTCAAACCACACAATAGAGCGAAAAACTAAAGTGAAGGACTTGGGAGTGTTAATATTAGACGTTCTCACCAGGATCACAAAGTCACTTGTTCTCTCTAGGCTGGAATACTGCTGTACACTGAGCATATTAGTTCAGTCAAGCACCTTAATTAAAGGGAACGTTTGAAGTCCCTTGACCTGTACTCTCTGGCACGTAGGCGAGAAAGATACATAATGTACACCTAGAAAATCCCAGAGGGACTGGTTCCAAATCTGCACACAGAAATCACTTCATACGAAAGCAAAAGACTAGACAGACGTTGCAACATATACCCCCCATTGAAGAGCAGGGGTGCCATGAGTACACTAACAGAAAACACATTAAGTGTCCGGGGTTCAAGACTGTTGAACAGCCTCCCATCATATATAAGGAAGGATTACCAATAGACCCCTAGCTGTCATCAAGAAGAAAATGGACAGACACCTAAAGTAAGTGCCCGATCAGACAGGCTGAGGTTCGTGTGTTGTATTGCGTGCGGCCACCAGTAACAGCCTGGTTGATCAGGACCTGATCCACCGGGAGGCCTGGTCGAGGACCGGCCACGGGGGCGTCGACCCTCGGAACAACCTCCAGGAAAGTAGGTAGGACCAGTATTCGAACCCAAGTCAATAACCTCACAGGTTATGCTACAGTTCTTAAAGGATAACAACCAAACCCTCTCAGTCACAATACCTCAATATATTTGAAATGCCAATAATCGTATGCTTTATTCAACACCTGAGAATTTGGGGCGTAATATGAATATTTTCAGTGTCTGGCTTATGTCAACAACAATTTGAGGATTTTAGGTATGTTTAAAGAAACTCCAGATACTGTGGACATACAGATGAGGACGGTGAAAACATTTGTATATTGCTATAAGCTCGAGTGTTCTGAACTTTATGGGTAATTTACGATAACACCAACACTTAAAATTTATGAAGCGGATAATCGATATTTGATTACCTTTATGATGTCTTACATGCCTTGGGAGGCTACTGAAATGGGTTTGAATTCTGGTCCCGGCGAGGTATAAAGTTTGTAATAATTTATTCTCGGAAACGGAAAAGAACGCGTTACCTGACAATTTACAAATAGAGGGCACTGGAGGGTGTTCCCCACTTACATTTTGACATAATCCTTCGGAGAGACAGCTACGGAAAGCGTGCATATGCAATGAGGAGGAGTGGGGTACCATGAGTATAACTAAAAGTAGATGTATTTATGTCGCTGCGTGATTCGAGGCAAGTATCCCCGTATTCCATAACCTCAATCGCCTGTGCCTCAATGCACGCAACTGGAATAGTGCAGAGTGCGGCATACGTTGATGGGAATTAGAAGGGGCATTCACAAATTATCATATGGAAACTAATATTCAAATTACTTCAATAAAAATAGTAAATGAGGACATACGTAGACGAAATTTAATTAAAACCTTTCAAAGAAACCAAAAGGACCAATATCCTAAAATACACAAGCACATTAAGCTTGAAGTCGTTCAGAAGTTGCATTATCAAGTTACCATCAAAGAAGAGTTGAAGCTAATTAGATGCAACACACAAATTATCAAATAAAAAGCATTATTTTTTTTCACTTCCAAAAAAAGCAAATTGGGACCTATACAAGTCAAAATTATTCCAAACTTTTCTCTAAGTAAGACTGACGAGCTTCTAAGAAAGTAAATAAGTAAGTTCTGTTAAGCTTAGTGTACATAACATACAAATTTTAACTGTCTTGTATTGTTTGTATTGGCTTGACGAAGCTCCTGGAGAGCGAAACGTTGGAGGAAGAAAAAATCAGGGAACCTCTTATAGGTACCCCTTGGGGGATACACAGTTACAATGCTCTATGTGGTGCAAGACTATGTGGTGCAAGACTATGTGGTGCAAGACTATGTGGTGCAGATTTAAGAAATACTGCTGGATCAAAGGCAAAAGTTTACTAGAGGAAATTGGATTATTTTCTGCAGAAAGTGTGGAATCAGCCAGGCTATTGCTTCTGAGGCTAGCAGTAACCTGTTTGATCAAGCAGTCAGCAGAAAAATTTGGCTTGATTGATCAGATTGCAAGAGAAGAATCATCAAAACTGTTCAGTTAGTGCAACTAGTGCTGTGTCTACCTCACAATTGGCTGAAGGAGGATCAAGCCTCCATCACTCCTTGTGTGACCCACAAGGGTTTAGAGATTCATTTATATAATAATAATAATGTTAACTGGTCATAGGTATATCAAAGGTATGCCGCCACCACCATTTCTAAGGTCATTTTGTCGCCTTTCGTGACCCAGTCAGCGCCAATATCACAAAATCCAGCGAACATTCCGTTAGACCCGACCCGTCCACATTACTGACCAAGAAGATAGATTTACAGTCTTCTTTCCTTCCTCGCTTGCTTACTTGCTCGGGATTCCCGGGACAGTCAAAGATCCTCAGCAAATTGGAGAGTTCCACGGGGGACCCACAAATTAAGGGCGCTTTTTGGCAACGTCAATTTCAAACGGGGGACGACCTGGAGACGGAAAGGGTAAGATAACGTAAAATAATTTTCCTCTCTCTATCTCTTTCCATTTTTTCAACACCATGAGAATAATAAAGTTTTTTCTGATGTCTATGTAGTTCATCTGGTTCTTTAAATAACACCTGTGTTTCCTCTCCTTACATCTGAAACAGTCTCTCTTCTTAACATTTTTGTATGTTATCATCATATTCATTCTGGTCCTTATCAGTTTTAGAATTGTTAGGTTAACTTCCTGGATATCTCTCCTCACCCCACAGCTTTTGGTAAAAAACTCGTCCAAACACTTGATCTTCTCTTGTTTCTTTATATGCATGAGTTTCAGGTTTATTATTGGTACCGCGTACTCCAACCTGGGTAATGTAAGTTGTGTATGTCTTGAATAATTGCTTATTAAGTTTCCTGAAAGCGATTAGCTAATTTTGCATACGATACTTTAATTATACGACTTGCATGTTCTTCTAGGGATATGCTTCGTACAGTGCTTATTCTCAAATCTTTCTCTTCACAAGTTGTTGCTTGTCTATATATGCTTGTATACAAGTCCTCACAGATTTGTTCGTACGCGTGCTTGCGTGCAGAGGCGTTCCTGCCAGACTATAACAATCTTCCTTTTTTTTTACTCCTTGCGCCGCCATACCCGTAAAGCTCCATTGCCTAATTATGGAACAGCGGGAGGGATAACGTTTACCTCAGATGAGGGTGTTTAAGAGGACGAGACTGGTCATGATGGTGGGTCCTCGCCTGAACCCGCCCCTTATACTCGTGCGCTGGGCCCCTCACACTTGACTCTCAGCCCTCTCGCAGAGAGGGCTTGAATGTTTTATAATCGCTTTTTCAGGCTTTATAATGTCCTCTACATACCTATCAGGGTATATTATGGCTGCTAAGGCTTTATGTCCTAGAAATACCGCTCAGGGCTCTATAATCTCCGATAATCGACTATCATATATAACGTTCCATGTTTACCTCTCAACCTCTATAATAGCCCATGGTTACTTACCAAAAAAAAAAAAGGGACAATACACAAATAACCCGCACATAGCATAGAGAACCTTACGACTACATTTCGGTCCAAGTCGGACCGAAACGTCGTCGTAAGCTTCTCTCCTATGTGCGGGTTATTTGTGTTTTTACTTACCAAACTCTATATGTCTTTAAAAGTGTTCTCGGAGTTCTACAATGCTATATGAGTACTATCCAGTCCTTTGGAATGCCTTAAAGAACATCTCAGCACTTTAAAAAAAAACCGTATTAAATATGCTCCTCAGAACCTCTTGGAGTTTTCTGCTGTTCCTTTTCAACCTGTTTTTCCATTTGTCCTCGGCTTCCTCACTCGTCCTCTCGACTCCCTTCCCCCTCTTCGTCCTCAACTCCGACACTCGCCCTCTCGACCTCCCACTTGCCCTGTTTTTCAACACAGGTACAACTCACCCAGAAAGAACATCACATTACCAACAGGTGATTATGGTAATAGTTGAGGCGTGACGAGACGAGAGACTGACCTGACCAGGGGTAGAGGGAAGGGTAAGGAGTGCGAGGGAGGAGAATGGGTGAGAGGGACGGAGAAAGATGAGTAATGGGAGAGAATAAAGGGAAGCGATGGGCAAGATGGAAGGAGCGAAGGAATGGGCGAGATGGAGGGAACGAAGGAATAGGCCAGATGGAGGGAACGAAGGAATGGGTGAGATGGAGGGGGTGAAGGAATGGGCAAGATGGAGGGGGCAAAGTAATGGGCGAGGTGGAGGAAAGAAAAGAATGGGAGATGAAGAAAAGAATGCGAGTAGAATATGAGGTTATCTGTTATGAGAGAAATGAGTGTGGAAGGAAGACAAGCAAGGATGGGGAGCAGTCCACCGGGCAATTAACAAAGTTATATTGAAAATGGTATAAAATAAAGACAAGTTGATGATTAAGTCACATATGCAAAAGTTGGGGGACATCTTCATCGTCGAAACGTTTCGCCTACACAGTAGGCTTATTCAGTCAAATACACCTGCTGCCTCTTAATTTGAAGAAGCCTACTGTGTGGGCGAAACGTTTCAACAATAAAGATACCCAGCTGTTGTACATGTCTTAATCATCAAGCAAATTTGGAAGAGTGAGCCACATGAGCAAGTGTTAGGTATCTCCGCAACGTTTCGCCAGCAAGTGGCTTCCGTTCTTCTCTGTAGTGGACTCAAGAAGCCAATGGCTGGCAAAACGTTTCCTCAATAAAGATTCCCAAATGTTGCACAAGTGTCTTATTCTTCATAGAAATTACTAAACATGGAGACACCTCGAGATGCCAGGGAAGATAAACTCTCGAAACTAATCACAGGCACGTCAAAGGGCTGGAAGAATAGAGATGCGGTTAAATAAAGTAAACGATGACAGGCAAGCTGAACGGGACTTTGAGATGAATAACGCAAAACGTCAAATGTAATTCTTAAGTTTCTTCAAATATGGCATGGGGAAGAAATATGTAAAAATAACACTGGACAATATTACCGATGGTGTACAAGTGTTCTTTCATCTACTGGCCCATGCTAGGCAGGTTAAGGAAGAGGGAGAGAGGAAACGGTTAGGAGTGTGAGGGGTAAGGAATAGGAAAAGCAGGTAAGCAAGAGGAAGGTAAGGGTCTTGATCTAAACGATTCTACGACATACCTCGTCAGATTATGGTCTTCCTAGCTAGCCTGGGCCTTATTTTAACCTAAACTGTTAAGCCCAGAGGCGAGCCGTGTGAAAGAGCCAGGAGGTAAAGGGGTTAAAGGGTGGGAATGTTGACGGTCAATGGGGAAGGGAGGATGGAGGAGTGGGTCCGGGGAAGAGAGGATGGAGGAGTGGGTCCGAGGAAGGGAGGATGGAGGAGTGGGTCCGGGGAAGAGGGGATGGAGGAGTGGGTCCGAGGAAGGGAGGATGGAGGAGTGGGTCCGGGGAAGAGAGGATGGAGGAGTGGGTCCGGGGAAGAGAGGATGGAGGAGTGGGTCCGGGGAAGAGAGGATGGAGGAGTGGGTCCGGAGAAGAGAGGATGGAGGAGTGGGTCCGGGGAAGAGAGGATGGAGGAGTGGGTCCGGGGAAGAGAGGATGGAGGAGTGGGTCCGGGGAAGTTAGGATGGAGGAGTGGGTCCGAGGGAGGGAGTGGCAATCTTAACATAGTTTCATACAGCTGGTCAGCCAGAGGAAAGGAAAGGATAAGAAGGTATGAGAAATTGGTGTGTAGGCGATTCATGGTGAGTGTATACGTGTCTGTACATTGTGTACTCTCTTTCTCTCTCTTTCTTTTCTCTCTCTCTCTCTCACACACACACACACATACACACATGCATATTATTCAAGTGTAGTACGACTCATGATAAGCCATCTAAGAAGAAAAGTTTCAATGCTAATTTAACTAGCTAAACAACTCGTGTTTAGCTTATGTTATCAGCGCAACGACGAGAAGAATACATGTGAGCACTAAGCGTCCTCATGTTCGCCAGTGTTGCGTGTTCTTTTATGGTTATTGCAGACCTATTCTTGTCGAAGGTTCTTTCACTGCTAAAATTGTTCTCTCACTGTTCTTTTAAAGATTATTTCACTGCAGCAAGGTTCTTTTACTGCTCCAGGTATTCTTTCATTGTTCTAAACTTGCTACAGTGTTCTCTCACTATTCTTACGGAAGGTTTTTAATTGTTCCTAGTGTTCATTCACTGTTCTGTGGAAGGCTCCTACACAGCTGCGAGTCTCGATGTTCACCTTTGTAAACAAGAGAAGGCTTGCGTGTTGTACACATTAAATACTGATACACTTGCATGTCCTGACACTTAGAGATACGGACAAGGATACACTCAGACTATCCGGCTCACCCATGTCAGCCACGCGGCCCACCCTGTGAAGAAAAGACACGTTGTAGATTAACTGGGAAAGCGTTTCGCTCTGTGTAGAACGAAACGTCTATCCAGAACGAAATGTAGTCACAATAAAAAACGTTTTCAGCAGGGTGTGTCTCTCATCACTATTGTCGGCAGTACATCATTTACATCCGGCCCACCCTTCCTCCCACCCACCTGCCAGGGCCCACCCACCTGCCAGGGCCCACCCACCTGCCAGGACCCACCCACCTGCCAGGACCCACCCACTTGTCAGGGCCCACCCACCTGCTAGGGCCCACCCACCTGCCAGGACCCACATTCACCACCAGCTTCCTGGAGTCCTCTCTCCAGATATGAACGCCACACAATCGGAAATCTGAGAATGTCTTCACCGGCATTACAAGCATTCCTCACCACCCACCACCACTGACATCACCACTACCACTGAGCTCATTGTCAGTGGTAAGGCCTTCGGCTCATAACCACTGGGTTCGATCCTGAGGCGGGTGGAGAGACTAGGTAGGAGTTGCTTACACTCGTTGCCACAGTTCACCCCGCATCCTAGAAAAGAGGGCCACAGGACCCTAATCGAAATAAGCCACTCCTGGTTTACAGGGGTTATCCTGGCTTACTAACCCTCTGGGTTCATGGTCCGAGTAAAATCTTCGTTTTCCACTACCATCACTATCACCACCACGACCACTACTTCCCTCGCCCCTACCATCACTATCACCACCACGACCACGACCACTACTTCCCTCGCCCCTACCATCACTATCACGACCACGACCACGACCACTACTTCCCTCGCCCCTACCATCACTATCACCACCACGACCACGACCACTACTTCCCTCGCCCCTACCATCACTATCACCACCACCACCACTACCCTCACCCCATCCACCACTATTCCAAACCATGGCACTGTAACAAGACTACAACCATTCCATCTCATATTGATTATAGACAGTCATATATCATAATTATTTTAATAATTTAGTGATTATACGATAATATAATAGGCTTGTTGAAAATTATGTATTGTTATTTAAATAAAAATAAATTATATTATTATTTATTTGCGTTATTTTATCTCTCTCTCATTCTTTACTTTCCTTCCTCTCACCTCACACTTATTGTCATTTCTCCTCTTCCCTTCACTTTCCACGCTCCGTTTCCTCTCTTCATTTCCTTCCATTTCCTCATTCGCTTCCCTCCCTCACCCTTCCCATTCTTATCTTTCTTTCAGGCAGCTTCAACTGTTTCCCTCTCCGTTGTCAATCCACCTTCCCCTTTACTCTTCTCTCTTTCTCTCTCTCTCTTCCCGCTCCATACTCTCTCCATCAAAGCCCTCCCACGACTTCCCCACTCCCATCCTCACATCCATTTTCACCCCGACACTCCCATCCTCACCCCCAACCCCATCCTCGACCCCCACCTCCCAGTATCACCCTCATTTCTCACCCTCACCTCCGACAGTATCTCCTGTGTATGGGATAGGCCATCCTGAAAGATGGTAATTCCAAAGTAATAGTAACCACAGCTCTGCTGGAACGAAACCTTTAAAACTCTCGAAGTTACTGAACTTTTAATGGAATTCTTGATGATATTCTCATTGCCCTACCGAATTCTCCCAGCTCATGCTGAAAGATTTCTTCTCTGTATGATATCCACTCTGCATGATGGTATATGACGGGGAAATACAGCAAACTTTTGTTCCCCTCTATAACTATCATATAGAGTATCAGCACACTACTGATGTGCCTAAATTTGCTAAATAGATTGTGATACCAGATTGACTGTGATAGTGATACTAGAGCTAGATTTCAAGAGGGAACGGGGGCAGCTAGGTTGGGAGATATGCCTGTTTTAAGATTTTTTCTGCTTCTTTGTATCCTTTTTTAATTTGGTGTTTGTTATTGAACGCAGTGTGTGTGTGTGTGTGTGTGTGTGTTTTGACGTTTAACTGATAGCCCCCGTAGGTCGGCCCTAGACTAGTTTTCTTGTTTGACAGCTTGACCCATCAGGCTGTCGATGCAAGCAGCACGCGCTCCAACGTAGGCACCACAGCCTGGTTGATCAGGGACTGACTTCAGGAACTTATCAGGTAGATGCCTGGTCACAGACCGGGCCGCAGGGGCGTTGACCCCTGGAACTCTCTCCAGGTAAACTCTCCAGGTAATATCAACCAGTCCTTAAGACTAGATCATAATAAGCATACAAAAACGGAGTGGCCTGGGAGATCTGCCAGGAATTACACACACACACACACATATATACTCGGGATGCCAGGGATATCTGCCAGAGATGCCGAGGATAACTGTTCAAGAATATGGGATGTAAGAGTAGATGGTATGAGAAGGCAGACGAGTTGTGGTTGGTAAAGACACAAAAACAATAATAAATTATTTTGTGTGTGTGTATTATTTACCATAAAAGACATGACGAAAATAAAAATACTCGTTATAACTACATGTAACTATCATACCCACCTGTAATTACCACTACAACCACCTGTAACTACCACTACAACCATCTGTAACAACAAACGTATCCACCACCACCACTAATGGCCCCCTCCCCCTCTTCCCCCCAAGCTAATCAAATTGAGATATTAATTATGAATTCCAAGAAGATGGACTTCCGGGTTTGCCCTTACCAGAGGGGTGAATCTGGAGAGTGAGGGAATAACTAAGAACAGTTCACTGGCCCCCGTGGCAGCGGTCGCAAGCTAAGCACACCTCTCCTCCCTGATGTGGTAAATCACTGGTCAAATTCGACTCGGTAAACCTTAGGCGAGATGGAATGGGTTGGTGGAGGGCTTCACAGTGGCAGACGAGACAGAAACACATACATCAGTGGACTGACAGATGGACGAAAATACACCCATATACAGACATGCAGAAAGACACAAAGAAGACAGCCGGGCGGATACAGGAATACAATCTAATGAATAGGTTAATAAATATACAGAGGACGGTCGAACAGACAGACGGACACTGACAGAAGTAAGGTGAAAGAGAATGGCAGTAACATGAAAAATTGAATGACGGTACTAATGGAAGGGGAGATAAGAGAGGAATTCGTGACAATGTCCAAGAGAAAAAGAAACTGCTTGTGAGAGGGGCGAGGAGAAGGGCAGGAACACCAGAGCTTAAAGTGGAAAGGTTAGGTGGGAGAAATTGAATCCTTGGACGACGTATAAATTAAACACATGTTCAACGTTTGGAAAGTTTTATTACTATACGTTTCGCTCACCAGGCTATATATCATAAAACTTCACTATTTTTTAAAATAAAAAATGAAAAATTCAATATCTATAAAAAAAATTAGACTAAAAGTCCCTAATGTTTTTTTTTTACCCCATCCTTCCCCCCCAAAAAAAAAAAATCTTACTTTTAGTGGAAAAAAATCAATTTAATTGGACTGATAAAGCTCCAGGTGAGCGAAACGTATCACGAGAATATACCAGTGACCGGTTCTGAAAGTTTTCATATCCTCGCAGCACGGCCTGGGACCAGGCTGTTGCTGTTGGTGGTCTGCTGGCTACCACAGCCATCGCAGTCTGGTTGATCTGGCTGACACCGGGGGAGAGTGATACAGTGTCACCTGATTAAGGTAACCGAACGATGCACAGGTGTCCCAATCAATGCATCTGTCGGTATTATGTAGTTTGTGTAATTGGTACAGATACATGGGGACCATCACCTTTCCCGAGGGTGAACATCTTCCCGAGGGTGAACACTTTCCCGAGGGTGAACACTTTCCCGAGGGTGAAAAGCACCTCCCCGAAGTGGCATAAATCAAAGAGAAAATATACGCTTCCAAAAGGATGTAAAAAAAAAAGGAATTTATTAGTCCACTATTAGTTAAGGAGCTTAAAATTGTAAATTAACTTAAAATATTGTAGGGCTAATAAGAGTGTTTAATAGGTGGGCGAGATACAAGGCCAGAGCTGCTGGGATCGGAGATTAAAGGAGAAGCTTTTGTCTTGTGAAGATAAAGGAGAAGTGTATTGCATTGTAAGAGAGAGAGAGAGGAGAGAGAGAGAGAGAGAGAGAGAGAGAGAGAGAGAGAGAGAGAGAGAGAGACCGGAACGAATTTGTAAACATGCAATACGACTTGACAAAAAACAGTAAGCAGACTTATTATCCAACTATATAGCCCCATCCCATTAGATCATTTTTATTTCACAGTGACCTCATTAAAGCTTTTTATCACTCAACAAAACGAGAAGCCATTTAGAAAATAACTTATTAGCAAAAATAAATTATGTTCGTTACCTTCAACAATAAAAACTCTTTACCTTGATTTATTGTGTTTAAAGTCAGCTCACAGGCACGGTCATAACTGTCCATAAATTTATAATTAATGGAGTGACATGTAGATGAAGACTGTCGAGACTTGGAATGGTTAAAAGAACATAGTGGAGGACTAAGGTTTAAAAGGCACGGACACTGGTCACACACAATAAACCCCTGGCTGCCTTCAAGAGGGAGCTGGGCAGATACCTAAAGTCAGTCCTCGACCTGACGGGCTGTGGTTCGTACGTTGGACTACGTGCGGCCAGCAGTAATAGCCTGGTTGATCAGGCCCTTATCCACCGGGAGGCCTGGTATAGGACTGGGCCGCGGAGGCGTTGACCCCCGGAACACCCAAGTAGACACGCAGTCGGGGGAGACTGGTGGACGTTGAAGCTCTTATTAGTGTGTACTCGCCAAGTTGTGGTTGCGAGGGGAGTCGAGTCTCAGCTTGTGCCTAGTTTCGAAGCTGCGTATGACTACTGGATAGGGTATTTAATGCTGATCTGCGTCTCTGACTTATGTTTGCGCTTCCTTGACCTAGATCCCATCCTCTCAGTATGTCCTGTCTACCTCATCATGCTTATTTTTTTATTATTGTCTCATGTCGTCTTTTTCGAAGGGTGACATGCTATGTTCTCTCAGCTTCTCCTTGAGGTTAACTTTCTCAGCATCTTTTCGAGGCCATCAGACGATGCTCTCTTAGCCTCTCCATGCAGACTAGCTCCTCTCAGTTCTAGGACAAAGCTAGTGGCGAATATCTGGACTTCTTATAGTTTCTTTACTTGCTTGATTCAGGTGTGGCGCCAGGCAGGTGCTACATACTCTAGTTCTGACAGTCTTATATAAACAGGGTTCTGAATAATTCTTCTCTAAGATTTTCCCTGAACTTAGGCCTGGATGCGAGGAATGTCGGATGAAAAGTACTGTCCAGAAATACTGTAGAGAGACATCGTTTCCCCAACACGACGTTTCTCTCCGTACATAGGTGTGTCTTTCTCAGATTTGCCAGGCTCGTATGTGCTACCAGGAGTCTACCAGCCTGGAGAGTATTCCGAGGGTCAATTCCCTCGAGGCCTGGTCCCGGACCAGGCCTTTTGGTGGATGACTTGAAATACCAGGATATGAATGCTATTTTGTTGATGTGCGTCCACTTTGTGTGTGTACTTATCCTGTCTATTTGGTCTTAGAGCGCGCGCGCTTGTATGTACTCACCTAATACTCACCTAGTTGTGGTTGCAGGGGTCGAGTCATAGCTCCTGTGTGTGTGTGTGTGTGTGTGTGTGTGTGTGTGTGTGTGTTGTGGGTGTGTGTGTGTTGTGGGTGCGTGTGTGTGTGTAATCACCTAGTTGTGGTTGCAGGGGTCGAGTCACAGCTCCTGGCACCGCCTCTTCACTGACCGCTACTCGGTCACTCTTCCCGCTCCATGAGCTTTATCATACCTCTTCTTAAAGCTATGTATGGATCCTGCCTCCACTACATCACTTCCCAGACTATTCCACTTCCTGACAATTCTGTGACTGAAGAAATATTTCCTAACATCCCTGTGATTCATCTGAGTCTTCAACTTCCAACTGTGACCCCTTGTTGCTGTGTCCCATCTCTGGAACATCCTATCTCTGTCCACCTTGTCGATTGTGTGTGTGTGTGTGTGTGTGGAAGAGGGGCAAGGGAGGTGTTCTATGTTGCTGGCTCCAACCTCACAAGGCAGACAATGAAGGGGATGACAACACGAGGAAGGAGAAGAGATATTATCTGCCGTCGCTGCACCTGTCTGCTGGCGGTAAGGGAACAATGGTCCGCATTGGGTCTGCTTTCTACAGATGGGTGAGAAGGGGGAGCATCGGACGAAGGGATAGGGAAGAAGAGCGTCGGATGAAAGAAGGGGTGGGGAAGCAGAGCGTCGGATGAAAGAAGGGGTGGGGAAGCAGAGCGTCGGATGAAAGAAGAGGTGGGGAAGCAGAGCGTCGGATGAAAGAAGGGGTGGGTAGGCGGAGTTTGGGACTAATGAAGGGGTGGGTAGACTGGTCGTCGGGCGTACGAAGGGGAGGTGAATGTGAAGGATTTAAATAATTCTTAATCTGGGGTATGCATACCCCTTGGGGGTATGGGACTATCCATATGTAAAGTAAAACCAAACAAGCTATTAATTGGCATCTTTTCAAGTCATACTGGTGGTGGTGATTTCGACAATCTGGCGAAGAGGGTATGGGGACATATTGGGCAATCCATTGGGGGTCTGTACTCGTAAAATGGTTAAGAATCCAGACGTCGAGCAAAAAAAAAAGACTACTCTGGCAAGTCGAGGTTGTCACAGATGGGCTCGACGTACCATATACAAGAAAACAATACTCACTCTCCTTGGCCACATGTCACTGATGTTGTAGTATTGTCGCAGCTGTTGGGGCGAGGGTCGAGGTGTGAGGCTGGGAAGAGAGGGACTAGATGATAATGGTTAGGAGGGAATACAGAAAGAGAGAAGAATAGTGAATAATAGAGGTGAGGAGAGACCGCTGATGAAGGGAGACACAGAGGGACGGGTAGGATAAAAGCTGATTGGCTTGGGTCAGGTGTGACATTTTCAAGGAATTGTTCAGGTGAGGGATAAAAACTCACGTCTAAGGCTTGCTGGTTCTCTCTTTCTTTCTTCTCTCTCTCTCTCTCTCTCTCTCTCTCTCTCTCTCTCTCTCTCTCTCTCTCTCTTATATCCTGAAGTAATATTTTATCATTACAAGGCTGGGTTCTCCATTGTTCTAAACCATTGTTTCACTATCCTTCACCGCAGTTCACCTCAGTTCCTAACCTGTCTACAGTTCACTCAGCTCCTAACCTCTCAACAGTTCACCTCAGTTCTTCACCTCTTAACAGTTTACCTCAGCTCCTCACCTTTTCCACAATTCACCTCAGCTCTTTACCTCACCACCACAGTTCACCTCAGCTCTTTACCTCACCACAGTTCACCTCAGCTCTTTACCTCACCACAGTTCACCTCAGCTCTTTACCTCACCACAGTTCACCTCAGCTCTTTACCTCACCACAGTTCACCTCAGCTCTTTACCTCACCACAGTTCACCTCAGCTCTTTACCTCACCACAGTTCACCTCAGCTCTACAGTTTACCTCGACTCTTCTCACCTCTCCACAATTACTCTTCAAAGGCACCCAAAAAAAATCGCAAGCAACATTAAAATGCCTATAAGGTTTTTCTATTCAAATGATTTTCAATTCGCATTTCTTTAAAGAGACTGCCTATAGGGATTTAGCGCTTTTATATAATAATAATAACAATAATGTTTGAGCAGGCCTAGAGTGGAAAGCAAACATTATACAATTTTTTATTAAAAATATAAATTTCCTTTTCGATTTCGTTAAAGAAAATGAACGAAAAAGATGGTATTGTCTCTTTTCTGTAAAGAAAACGGTGTCGATAATACCGTAGTTCAACACTGTACCCTCCGCAAATTATACGCTAAATAAGGTAATAACTCGAATTGGATTCATTTTTTTTTATCAGCACCCTCTTTCCCCTCCTCATACATCTGTTGTGTGTACTGTACCATACCTGTGACAGGTTTTAAGGGTTCTTGAACGCTCGTAGCTCAGTCAGGAGTTACACTTCTTGCCGACTTCTAATTAGTCAACTTTCTGTTAGAGTCGAGCTTACTGGATCAAGTCCAAAGTGCAGCTCACTTGAGAAGTGCAGCTCACTTTAGAAGTTCAGCTACTGTACAAGTTCCAGCTTACTGTATAAGGTTCAGCTTACTCTACAAGTTCCAGCTTACTGTATAAGGTTCAGCTTACTCTACAAGTTCCAGCTTACTGTATAAGGTTCAGCTTACTCTACAAGTTCCAGCTTACTGTATAAGGTTCAGCTTACTCTACAAGTTCCAGCTTACTGTATAAGGTTCAGCTTACTCTACAAGATCCATCTTACTGCATAAAATCAATCTTACTGTGTAAGGTCCACAACTGTGTAAGGTCCACAAGTGTATAAAGTTCACCCACTGTATAGAGTCCTTAGTGGTCGGTGACTCGGGTATCGTAAGATTATGTGTGAAGTTGACAGTGTTTGTTGGTGGAGCGAGACTCACTTCTCTCCCGGCCTGCTCACATTTGTAAGCTAATGACTGCTGTACATGTCCGGGGTAAGAGAGTGAGGGAGACTGGTGGTGGTGGAGATCATGGTGGTGATAGAGCTTGTAGCAGGTGGTGACCCTGGTGCTTGCGATCCTTGTGGTGATGATGATAGAAGGAAGAAAGAGTTCGAAGCAAGTAACGGAAAAAAACGATAGAGATTATTATTGCTATAATCATAACTAAACGCTAAACCCACAAGGGTCATGCAGCGCTGAAAGCGATGGAGAAAAACAAAGCAGAGGTTAAACAATTGTCAGGCTGCGACGACGCAAGACTGAAATAGGGCAAAACAATTCCAAAATTGACCAGTTGCACATCGTAGCTGGGTGTTTACAATGTCAGAATGTTTCCCCCATTTCTTCATCAAAATAGCCAAAGAAATGATGAAATGTGTCTGTCAAAGATCACACTGAATTAGAGCACGCCAGGCGAGGTCAGGCTTGCGTAAGTACCGATGTGCGTAGGTGCGTAGTTGCTGACGTGCGTAGATGAGTACGTCCTTGTAAACGATCAAAGGATCCATCATTAAATGGTACAGAGGATATCGGCAATAATCACGGCGCAACGATGCGAGAAATAATTAGCAAGAGAGAGAGAGAGAGAGAGAGAGAGAGAGAAGCAGCAGATGTTGAACGCTCAAAGGGCCCGGAAAGACTCAAAAGGCGTCGGGAAGACTCAAAGAAACTTGGAAGACCATCGTGGTAAGTGAGCCGATCAACCCGAAAGACCAATGCCAAGAAAATCCTACTAAGAGGAAAATTCTACTAAGAAGAAAATCCTACTCTTAAAATAAAGAAAACAAGAGATTGATTTCGGTGGATAAGATTAAGATGAGAAGGATGTAGGGATGAAGGAAGAGGAGCCAGAGAGGATAGAAGGAGCACCAGAGGAAAAGTAAGTTGGAACTAAAGGAAATGAAAGACGAAAGAAAACAACAACACACACACACACACACATGAGGACCGTCCTGTACCCACCTACTTAACTGGACAGGGATGCCGACTCCTTTGTCTTGACTAATTTGCGATGGAAATGAGCCTCGGGAGAATTAAGAAAAAAGGGAAGTGTTGTTTCTTCTCCATTCAACTACTGAGATAAAAGAAGGCGTTTCTAATTAAAATTTGTGTGTGTATGTATGTGTGTGTGTGTGTGTGTGTGTGTGTGTTTGAGAGAGAGAGAGAGAGAGAGAGAGAGAGAGAGAGAGAGAGAGAGAGACAGACAGACAGACAGACAGACAGAGACAGAGACAGACAGACAGAGAACTACACATCACTTTCTTAAGTTTTCCTTAGTCGTAGTACCTCTCATCTTCTTGATCTCATTCCAGCACTTCTGCTTCTGAAGAAATACTTTCTAGTGTCAGTAAGACTTCAAAACTACTGGGAATGCTTTATAATTTTTGAAATATACTCTTAGGAACTAAGAAGATATATGTGATAATATATACATAGATACCGGAAAGCCAGGTCCAAATATGCACACCACCACGACAACTCATTGGAGCGGAGGAGAGAGAGATACATGATAATATATACATGGAAAGTACTTGAGGGCCTGGTCCCAAATCTGCACACTGCCATAACAACATACTGGAGTGAGAGATATGGGAGAAAGTGTAAAATAAATCCAGTGAGGAGCAGGGGTGCGGTGGGGACAATACGGGAGCACTGTATTAACATCCGGGGTCCCAGACTATTCAACATCTTACCAGAAGATATCCGAAACACGGCTGGAACCAGTGTAGAAGCCTTCAAGAGGAAACTGGACAAATATCTTCACCAGGTGCCAGATCAACCAGGCTGTGATGGATATGTGGGGCAGCGGGCCTCCAGCAGCAACAGCCTGGTTGACCAGGCAAGCACCAGACGAGCCTGGCCCATGGCCGGGCTCAGAGAGTAGATACTCTCGAAACTCTTCAAAGGTATATCAAAGGTATAACTTACTGGAGTGAGAGATATGGTATGGGAGTAAGCGTTGAATAAACTGTGAAAAGAAGGGGGCTATATAAACACAATTATGGAACACTAACTTCCGTAGTCCAAGACTCTTATAACCTGCAACCAGCAGACATAGAAATATTTACTGCTGGGATAGAATAAACGGTTTCAAGACGAAACTGGACCAGGCTATTCAACATCTTATCAGAAGATCTCAGAAACACTACTGGGACAAGTGTACAAGAGGAAAATGGATGAGTACCTTTACTAAGTACCAGATCAACCAGGCTGTGATGGCTGTGTAGGCCAGAGAGCAGCAAGCAGCAACATCCTGGTTGACCAGGCAAGCACCCGACAAGCCTGGGGTCTGGAAGTAGAAAAACTCTCGAAACTTATTATTGAAGGTGGTATATCAAAGGTAAGGAGGATTGGTTGGCCAGGCAGTCGACGGAAATTCACTTTTTAAGTCAGCTGCAAGGCAAGAACCACCCTCGAAACTGGCCACAGTTATGTCAGAGTTAGGGATGTTTTTGAGTAAGGTGTTGCTTCAACCTCTGTTTTACTTCCGACAGTCACAGCGAGTGGAAAATAGGTAAAGGGCCTTATATTTTTTTTTTATCATTCCACAAACAATTACTTTCGTAGTGGCTTAGACATCAATCTAGTTAACTCAGCAGATAGCCTCGTAATAGCGCGAAATCTGTTTAGCTATTATTGACTCCAGGGATCATCTTTCCAGCGGCCCGGTCCCAGACCAAGTTTCCAGGCTGTTTACCTTATCAGTCAGGTTGTGGGCGCCAGTCTGGGTGAGCAGGCAAGCACCAGGCGAACTTAGCTCAGGGATAGTAGGAAAACTCTCGAAACCCACCAAAGGTATATCTATAAAGCAACAGCCTGGTTTACTAGGCAGACACCAGACGAGCCTGGTCCACGGCCGGGCTCCGGGAGTAGATAAACTTTCGGAACTCATCAAAGATAAGGCACTCCAGCATACACTTCTGTTAATCATTTCTGGCAAGTGTAAGTACAAGCTAGGCCTCCTCTTATAGTATAAACTGAAGCACCTGTTGTCCATCTGTCCCATGTATTGTACTCCGTAGGCTTTTTTTAGGCGAAGAAATAGACTTCTGTAAGCCTACTGAGAAAGATTTGTCTTGAATTCTCGATGAAGAAAAAGAAATTCCCCAATAGTTGAAGGTCAAACATCCTCACGGTCAGTCATTATTTACTAGCCCTAATTATACATGTTACCTGGGTGGGAGGGACGTGTGAATTTTGTCGTCCTTCTAACACGAGCTCTCTCTCTCTCTCTCTCTCTCTCTCTCTCTCTCTCTCTCTCTCTCTCTCTCTCTCTCTAGAGAAAGTCAGACCGGAGCCGTTGGTCGGGACAACAAAGGAGAGCCAACCAAAGTTTAAAAAAATGTAATCAAAACCTGTAAAGAAAAAGGAAACCACGCAGGTTACCGGTTGAAAGGGCACACAGGTTACCAGGTGAAGGGGCACACAGGTTACCAGGTGAAGGGGCACACAGGTTACCAGGTGAAGGGGCACACAGGTTACCAGGTGAAGGGGCACACAGGTTACCAGGTGAATGGACACACAGGTTACCAGGTGAAGGAGCACACAGGTTACCAGGTGAAGGGGCCCACAGGTTACCAGGTGAAGGGGCACACAGGTTACCAGGTGAAGGGCACACAGGTTACCAGGTGAAGGGGCACACAGGTTACCAGGTGAAGGGACACACAGGTTACCAGGTGAAGGAGCACACAGGTTACCAGGTGAAGGGGCCCACAGGTTACCAGGTGAAGGGGCACACAGGTTACCAGGTGAAGGGGCACACAGGTTACCAGGTGAAGGAGCACACAGATTACCAGGTGAAGGGGCACACAGGTTACCAGGTGAAGGGGCACACAGATTACCAGGTGAAGGGGCACACAGGTTACTAGGTTACCAGATGAAGGGGCACACAGGTTATCAGGTGAAAGGACACACAGGTTACCAGGTGAAAGGACACGCAGGTTACCGGTTGAAAGGACACACAGGTTACCGGTTGAAAGAACACGCAGGTTACCGGTTGAAAGAACACGCAGGTTACTGGTTGAAAGGACACGCAGGTTACCGGTTGAAAGGACACGCAGGTTACCGGTTGAAAGGGCAAGAAGGTTACTGGTTGAAAGGGCAGAGAGATTAAGGTTAAAAGGGCACACAGATTAAGGTTGAAAGGACACGCAGGTTACCAGTTGAAAGGGCAAGAAGGTTACCGGCTGAAAGGACACGCAGGTTACCGGTTGAAAAGGCAGACAGATTAAGGTTGAAAGAGCACGCAGGTTATGGTTGAAAGGGCCCACAGATTAAGGTTGTAAGGGCACACAGATTAAGGTTGTAAGGGCACGCAGGTTATGGTTGTAAGGGCAGGCAGGTTATGGTTAAAAGGGCACGCAGGTTATGGTTAAAAGGGCACGCAGGTTATGGTTGAAAGGGCACGCAGGTTATGGTTGAAAGGGCACACAGATTAAGGTTGAAGGGCACACAGATTAAGGTTGTAAGGGCACTCAGGTTATGGTTGAGAGGGCACACAGATTACGGCTGAGGCCACGGAGATTACGGTTAAGGGCACGCAGATTACGGTTGAGAGGGCACACACATTACGGTTGAGGCTACGCAGATTACGGTTGGAGGCACGCAGATTACGGTTGGGGGCACGCAGATTACGGTTGAGGGCACACAATACGGTTGAGAGGGCACGCAGATTACGGTGGATGGATAGAATCATCCAGCGGGAGGCCTGGTCTGAGAGTGTCGTGGGGGCAGTGACCCTGAAACCATCTGTAGACAGACTCCAGGTAAGGGGAAGGGGTTTGCCTTAATGCTTGGGAAGGGCTCCTGATTCAGGGACCTGGATCAGTCTTGAATGCCTTTTTTTATCCAGGAGCTGTATAGCCCTTATGGATTTAGCGCTTCCCCGCGATTATATATTTTTTATTAACGAAATTTGAGAGAGGGGGAAAAAAAGGTACATTGGCACGAGCAAGCAGCAACAGTCTGGTTGATTAGGCAGTCAACCTGTGATCGGTTTCGAGGGTATTCAAACCTTGAAGAGCCTGGGTCAACCAGGCTGTTGGTGCAAGAGGCCAGCAGGCCAACACAGCCAGCTGTAAGTCTCGCCCCTGGCTAGATTTTAGAGCAGTATAACTCTTGGAACCGGTCACAGGTATGACACAGGCAAGGGGGAAAAATCTTAAATAACCTACAGTTTTGAGAGGAAATAATACACGAGGGTTCAATCCGTCCTGGACCACTGCCAAGTCAGAGCTGCATTTACCTTCTAAAGTGTAGGTTAGTTATGAATTGTTCCTCCAGCCATGGTACTGTATGTTGTGAATTGTTCCAGCCACGGTATTGTATGTTGTGAATTGTTCCAGCCACGTTATTGCGGGTTAGTTGCGAATTGTTCCAGCCACGGTATTGCGGGTTAGTTGTGAATAGTTCCAGCCACAGTATTGCGGGTTGTGAATTGTTCCATCCACGGTATTGCGGGTTAGTTGTGAATTGTTCCAGCCACAGTATTGCGGGTTGTGAATTGTTCCAGCCACGGTATTGCGGGTTAGTTGTGAACTGTTCCAGCCACGGTATTGCGGGCTAGTTGTGAATTGTTCCAACCACGGTATTGCGGGTTAGTTGTGAATAGTTCCTCCATCCACGGTATTGCGGGTTAGTTGTGAATTGTTCCAGCCACGGTATTGCGGGTTAGTTATGAATTGTTCCTCCAGCCACAGTATTGCGGGTTAGTTGTGAATTGTTCCAGCCACAGTATTGCGGGTTAGTTGTGAATTGTTCCAGCCACGGTATTGCGGGCTAGTTGTGAATTGTTCCAACCACGGTATTGCGGGTTAGTTGTGAATAGTTCCTCCATCCACGGTATTGCGGGTTAGTTGTGAATTGTTCCAGCCACGGTATTGCGGGTTAGTTGTGAATTGTTCCTCCAGCCACAGTATTGCGGGTTAGTTGTGAATTGTTCCAGCCACAGTATTGCGGGTTAGTTGTGAATTGTTCCAGCCACAGTATTGCGGGTTAGTTGTGAATTGTTCCAGCCACGGTATTGCGGGTTAGTTGTGAATTGTTCCAGCCACGGTATAGCGGGTTGTGAATTGTTCCAGCCACGGTATTGCGGGTTAGTTGTGAATTGTTCCAGCCACGGTATTGCGGGTTAGTTGTGAACTGTTCCAGCCACGGTATTGTGAGTTAGTGTTTAGTTGTTTCTATCACAGTATTGTGACTTATTTTACAAGAGAACAAAACTGAAAGAATTTCCCGTTAGAAAAAAAGTGGCCTATAAGAATATTTTGTGAGCAGAGAATCATTCTTTCCTGTAGGGGTTGAGAATGTTGTAGTGAGAGGTATTAGCATAGCTAGAATTTCGATGTGAACACACTTCTAGGAGTAAGAGAGGTGCTGTCAGTTAAGACTCCAGGCTTAACCTTCTCTATACACGTAATAATAATAATCGTTATCAAGCAACATGATCAAGTTCAACGAAAATAACTCCTGGAAGCAGCTCGTTAGCGAGGCTAGATCAAGTTTCTGAGATGGGAGCAGAGAATGTTGGCAGAGCTTTACATGTTGAAGAGCAGAGCTTGAAAGCAGCATCCAAGTAGATTACGCGCGGCTATTATCACTCCGCCACGCGATACCATGTATTTACTGTCACTGTTTTCGTGGATCATCACCCCAGCGACCCGGTCTCTGATGAGGAGTCTTAAGGGTAGACGAGAAATAATAAAGAAATAAGAACTTTTAGGAAATACACAAGAAAACAATGTGTAATGATTGTAGAATTAAGTTTGTAAAATTTTCCCGTTATCTTACATGTTCTTGTCTAGAAACCATGGCAGAGTGCAAAATATTTAACACACTTCCGTTTCACACTTATATAAGAGAACGGAAGCATCTCGGGGGTTATTATGGTGGTAGTAATGGTTTGGATTCTTGTAGAGATGTAGGGATTGTACTCACCTAATTGTGGATGTAGGGGTCGATTCATAGCTCCTGTCCCTGCCTCTTCACTGGTCGTGTGTGTGTGTGTGTGTGTGTGTGTGTGTGTGTCTTCTCTGTCTAGTGGTCTGGGTGTGTCAATGTTTTAAAGTTGTTTTAAGTTATAAAGTGTTAACAGTATGTGTGTGTGTATGCTAGCGGTAATGTGTACTTGTGAGGCGATTATGTTGATTTACTCGTTGACATAAAGCATTTACAAGCACGAGAGAGAGAGAGAAAGGAATATAATATCATCCGTTAGCACAATCATATGGAATTACCTTTCTCCTAAACGGTGACATATGACATTCACTTACTGACTAGCTGGCTGGCTGGCTGCCTCTCTCTCTCTCTCTCTCTCTCTCTCTCTCTCTCTCTCACGCACGCACGCACGCATATGCACAAGCGCGCATGCACACCACGACAAAGCAATATATGCACAAACTTTAATATCAGAATGGACCAGCTAGAATTTCAATATAAAAGCATCGAAAAAAATAAACAAAGAAATTAATTTTACACACACACACACACACACACACACACACACACACACACACACACACACACACACACACACGTGACGGTGAACTAGGCGAGTACAAATAAGAAGCGTTTCTGTCTTGCGCTCAGCTGACACAGGATCAAGCCTCCAACACCTCTTGCGCTGAATGACCCACATGGGTTTAGCGCTTAACATGTATTATTTAAAAATTAAAACAGGTGAGTGTGGCCTTTTGTGACAGCACCACCTGCAGAACACACCAGCATCACCTGCAGAAGACACCAGTACCACCTGCAGAAGATACTCTAGGTGCCGGTGAAACCACTTCTCGCTCCATGAATACCAAGCGGGCTGCTGGAACTTTATGTTTACCCCAGGGTGCGACACCTCGAGAGGTTCATGTAACTGGAGGCTTTACAGTAGTCATGTACGACTGTAGGAGGTGACGTAGGTGCAGGCTGGTGGTGCTAGTGGTAACTGTGGTTTTGGTGGTGCTGGTGATGACAGTGCTGATGCACGCCGGAAGCTCCTGTAGTGGTTGTAATAATTGTGGTGTTGGTGTTCTTAGTTGATGTGAGCTGGAGGCACCATTGTTAGTGGTGGTAGTTAATTCTGTATTCAACTATCTGTGATTGCAGGGATCGAACTCACAGCTCCTGGCCCCGAGTCATAGCTCCTTTCTGTACTCACCTAATTGTGGTTGCAGGGGTCGATTCGTAGCTCCTGGCCCCACCTCTTCACTGGTGTGTCTGTATATGTCTTTGTCGTTCGCTCGCACGCGTGCATGTATGCTTGTAAGGAAGTAGGGAAATGTGTAAGAGGGTGAGGCCGTGGAAAAAGTGAGGGACGCCTTGTTGTTGCCCTGGATCAATGCACTACATTTTACGTGGAGGGGAAAGGAGTGGAAGAAGCCATGGTTTACAAAACTGTCTACTTACCTTGACGTTTCAGAAGGTGAATCACAACTAAGTGTCTCCCAGGCTTCCATCTATGTTTCATGACCTGGAGTAATAACTGCACTTTACAACAGAGAGAAAAAGCTATGTCATGACCTGGGGGAAATATCGACACTGAGATACAGACAAAAGTTCGGTCATGACCTGGGAAAATGAGGACACTTAAGGATACAGTCACCTGTTCTTTCATGACCTCTGATAATGATGACACTTATAGATACAGACACAAGCCATGTCATGCCTTGGAAAAGTGACGAAACTGAGATAAAGACAGGAACTTGGATCAGGGTGAAAGGACTGACTACCTGTTTGTTGTTATAAGTGAATAGTGGTTTACTGCTTTACCACGTCTTTCATGTTTTCCTGCCTGTACACAGTTTTTTCTTCAATAGGCCCATTGTAGATTTCTTATCCCACTGGATTAAACATGACCTACGTGTGCTTAGAGGTTCCCCTGGACTTTAATAACATTTTTTTTTTCGTTTGGGTACGAAGAGAAGACATATAGGACCGTTTTTTTTATAAAACCTCCAAGCAAGTGACTATGGGGGGGTGATTGTGGTGGGGGTATTTTCTGCTTCATGTAAAATGTCTGCCGTTGCAGGTCACGTGACGACTTGCTCGGTGGCTGCTAGCCTACCCATGCTGGGTATCAGTAATTAAGCAACATCTGGAGTACCTTTCCTAGGTATCAAGCTATTAAAAATGATCACATAGGTCTTACTTTTAGACATACGCAATTATTGCACAAATGCATTGTTCAATGACTGCCTCTACATATTTGTGTGTTAAATGCTGAAAAACAGACGTTAAATAAATGACATTTGTGCTCTCACATACAGGTCAGTGGCCACGAGAATGCAACAAATGGGCCTCAGGACTTACTGCCACCCATCCTTTATACTCCATCATGCCCTCCTGGCTCCCCACTCTCACACCCCCGTCTGGACATAGGCCATCCCGGATACATTTCCATTAGACGCATTTCACTCTGATTAAAAATAAGGTAGCATTCCATCTTAAAATATTAAATAATAATTCACCTATGTAATCTTCGGGTCTTTACTCTCCTTAGAGGAGATTACGCTTACCAAATATTTCCTGAGGGAAGAAATACGTCAGGTAGGGAAGGGGGTTAATGTCAGAATGAAATGGGAAAATAGTCCAGATGGGATGAGGGGAACTATTCCAGAGCAAAGGGGGTAAAATTTATCTACTGAAAAAGAAGAAAAATGTCAGAAGATGAAAAAACCGTCCACTGAGAATTTTTTTACCTTAAAACTAGTTTCCAGTCACAGAGACTAGCAACGAGAGTAAGAATAATACGCCAGGAAAAAACAAATCTCGTGTTGTTTGCTCTATAATATAGTTGGCTGTATGTTTTAAAACGTTTAATGCCTATTGCTTTAACCCCTTATGCAAGGAATAAAGAAAACTCTGTGTATATACAGAGCGAAAGTGAGAGAGACTTTCGATGTATATACTCTTATTCATTATGTAGGTAACTTATTTTACCTACAATAAATTTCCTGAGGTTTACAATAGTTACAATAATTTATAGTAAGCTGCAGTATTTTTCAACAAGTTATATGATTTATTTAGCTGACCGTAATGTATGATTATACAATTATCATTTTTTGCTGGTGATTTGTTGAACGCGGATGACAGATACTTAATAACACGGTGGTTGGCTGACGGAGAGCAAAAAGCCAAAAATTATGTCATTACACACAGCAATTGCTGTCATTGTGGTGAACTATTATTGTTGAGTTTCTCCTTTGAAGAGTGTTCTATGAGAGAGAGTGGCGGCACTCAGGGAAACTACCGCTTTAATCCTACTTCAGTGTAATTTCTGAAAATTACACTGACACCATTCTCTCTCTCTCTCTCTCTCTCTCTCTCTCTCTCTCTCTCTCTCTCTCCTCACTCTCTCTCTCACTCTCTCTCTCTCGTGAGGTGGTATTGTTACCTTCTGAAATCCTACACTATTATTAAGGGCCTTCACTGTGTCTTCGGCAGTTGCCGTTTTTCTTCGCGCAAAAATCTTACACAGGTATAACTCATTCACATCAGAGTATTAACCTTAGATTATAATGTGTGTGTGCTCACCTAGTTGTGGTTGCAGGGGTCGAGTCACAGCTCGAGTGTGTCGCATGCGTGCGTGCTTGCGAGCAGTGTTTTATTAGGTAAAAGTTTGTTCTACGCTCTTGTAAACAGTGCTTTTGATGGTAACCAAGAGCACACGCTTTTTTTCGGTAATTTATGAAAGTTTTCGAACAATTATGCTCTCCACCGACGCGCGGAATGACGAAAGCACTCGTTATAATGATCAAATTATCACCTGTTTATATATATATATATATATATATATATATATATATATATATATATATATATATATATATATATTATAAGTGTACTTCCCATTTCCAGGACTCAAGTCCAACTAAATCAATTAACTGGTTTCCCTGAATCCCTTCACACAATGTTACCCTGCTCACACTCCAACAGATCGTCATGTCCCAAAACCATTCGTCTCCATTCACTCCTATCTAACACGCTCACACATGCTTGCTGGAAGTCCAAGCCCCTCGCCCACAAAACCTCCTTTACCCCTTCCCTCCAACCTTTTCTAGGACGACCCCTACCCCGCCTTCCTTCCCCTACAGATTTATACGCTCTCCAAGTCATTCTACTTTGATCCATTCTCTCTAAATGACCAAACCACCTCAACAACCCCTCTTCAGCCCTCTGACAAATACTTTTAGTAACTCCACACCTTCTCCTAATTTCCACATTCCGAATTTTCTGCATAATATTTACACCACACATTGCCCTTAGACAGGACATCTCCACTGCCTCCAGCCTCCTCCTCGCTGCAGCATTTGGGAAGTACAATGCCTGCACTTTAAAGGAGGGGTCTGAGATAGTGACAGCTGGGAGGGACTTTTCTCAGCTGTAGTATCTGAGCTCCTCTGCAAAGACAGTGATTATGTATGAGTGTGGTGAAAGTGTTGAATGATGATGAAAGTTTTTTCTTTTTGGGGATTTTCTTTCTTTTTGGGTCACCCTGCCTCGGTGGGAGACGGCCGACTTGTTGAAAAAAAAAAAAAAAAAATTATAATGTGTGTGTGAAAATTACCACAGTGAAGATAGAAAATAAAACCTGAGTGCTTTCATGAAAGCGCTCAGGTTTTATTTCCTATTTTCACTGTAGTATTTTTACATACATGTATTTGTAATCTTGCAAATAATGTAGGAAAATAATGTAAGAAAGGCCAGCACTACCACCACTGAACAAAATAATTTTTTCAGGTGGAGAATCGATTTGAAGATAGAATAGGAACAACGGAAAACAGCGGCGAAGTGACACAGTGACACATTACAGTGGAACAAAAGGAACATTTTTTTAACACTAGGATCGAACTTACAATAGTACTTTATAGAACAGTGATCTGTACATCAGCACCTGAGATACTGAAGCAAATTCTTGGGTATCTTTGGAAAAAGGTTCGACATATACACAGGTGGTATCTTCACCAGGTGAAAAATCAACCAGACTGTGACGGATATGTGGGGCAGCGGGCCTCCAGCAGCAACAGCCTGGTTGACCAGGCAAGCACCAGACGAGCCTGGCCCATGGCCGGGCTCAGAGTAGAGAAACTCTTCAAAGGTATATCAAGGACCTGCCTTGTATGGGTCAGTAAGCCAGCTGCTGTGTTCCTTCATTCTTATGTACATAAGAGCCATATTACACGCCAACACCACTGCCACACGCCGCACACACTATCAAGAGAACTAACATCCATTTGTGGTTCAGTAAACGGCACAGATTTCACCCCGGAGACGCATGTTGCCAGTCTCACCCCTCTCTCCTAGTGATTATACAACCCTCCACGCCCACTTACTTCCCCCACGCCCACACAATTCCCCCACACTCCCCTTGCACCTGCACAAGGCGGACTGTGTGCTCACGTAATTAATGCTCACAGTTTATACTTAGTGTTTACTTTCCTCGTGATGATTACCTCATTTTGTTCCTGCGGGGAAAGCGCTAGCGTGCGCAGGGAGAGCTTTTGTATGATGAGAAAGGGCTTGCGCACCCTGGGAGAGCACTAGCCTGCGCCGGGAGCGCATGAGCATACAGGGAGAGCTTTTACTCACATATTGAGTGTTAGTCACACTATGTAGAGAACTTGTGCACGCAGAGAAACCATTTTCGTTCATTGAGAGAGCTTCCCCACGCAATTTGAGTGCTTGTGCACGCAGGGTAAATGCTTGCACACGGAAGGAACCAGCCATCATTCTGTGCGCATCTGGAACAAGGAAAATGGAGCACTTTTCGTAACAAGTTCCAGATCAGTCAGACTGTAATGGCTTTATAGTTCTAAATGCCGTTGGCAGCAACAGCCTGATTGATTAGGAACTCAACAAGTCTGGCCTGGCTGCGGGGATACAGTCCTCGAAACCGGTTACGGGAGTCTCAGCTTCGTAGAAATGGTCTGAACATACGTTTAATAAACTTTATGGCTGGCAAACATAATTAGATAACTTCAGCAACTTTGAGAATAAAATTAAGATAAACTTTATCATGCAATGCAGGAGAGCAGAGTTGTGTTTGGTGAGTGTAATAGACTGTGTACTTCAGGCGCTGTATTTTTATGGTTACGCTAGAAACAATAAGTTGGTGGATCAGATGTCAGTGTAACATGAGAGGTTCTCAACAGCAAATGATATTAATTGCCGACACGACGGTAAAAGCGGGACATGTGCTGTATAATAATATTGATAGAATTACTGACAATATGCTGCTAGGTAAAAGGACGTATGTGCACTAATGTTATATTTTATTGCAGCAACGTTTCGCTGTCGAGGATCGAAACAAGGCTCCTGGAAAGCGAAACGTTGTCGCAATAAAATGTCACATTAGCTGCACATGTGTCTTTTTACCAAACATAACTTACCCAAAGGACGACTCTTCGGTCTGTCCTGGACCACTGTCAAGTTGCGAGTGGACCAGGACGGACCGAAGTTATGTTCACTTTACTTTTCCAATTGGTGGGTTAGTTGCTAATAATGGCATTGAGACTGACAGTCCTGTAACTAAGCAAAATCTCTCTTTGTTTCAGAGTGTCTTGACGGAGTTCTCCGGTGTGTTGTGGGCGTCTACAGGAGGTCGGGCGTCACTGCGGGAGGTGACGGTGGCGTTGCCACGCTCCTGGAGGACCGACGCCTCACCTGCTCTCTCCTGACGCCTCTCACCACTGCCACAGTTCCCACCGATGCCCACATCCGCGTTACGTCCGCCCACCCGGTGTTCGGGTCTCGCCCCTGGGCGCAACAGAGCCAGGGGTGTGGGCGGCAGGGTGACTACATCCAGCTGGGAGGCGACCTGCTGAGAGCCACCACTAACGACACCTATGTCCACGCCGCCCGCCTCTTGCTTGCGGAATGGGTCAAGTTCCGGTGGGGGGTGTTTGAGGAGCGCGGTTACCCCAACGACCCGCTCTACCCACCCACCTTCCGCGACCCCAAGACCAACGTGCCGCGGCCCAACACCTGCTCCACGCACAAGATCACGCCCGCACCTTTCTGCACCACCGCCGCCCACACGCCTGAGGCGCCCACGAAGCACAATGCTCAGTGTAACGGCCGACCCGCCTGGGATATCATCCTTCAGTCTCAAGATTTTATCGATGGAAGGTGAGTGCCCCTAAGCCTTACTAAAGACTCGATATTGCAAAATCGTGAGTTAGGAGCATTGGTTTTTGCTTTGCATTCAGATTTGACGACACTTTATATTTTTCCAATACTGTTTGTGTTTCAGGAATGCTCCGACCAACGCCACCGCGCCGCTGCTGCCGTCTGTACGCTATGTGCAAGAAAGCGCTGCGCGCATTGTCCTCGTAGTAGAGGACACGGCCGTCATGAATCTACAGAGAAGATGGGAGTTCGTGCGCAAAGCCGTGAGACGCGTGGTAGTGTACGACGTGCCTGACGGCGACCACGTCGCTCTGGTAGTGTTTAACTCCGTTGCCAACACCGCTGCGCCCCTGTCGAAGATGGACTCTTTGTCAGACGTGCGTCAGCGTGTGGGATCGTCTCTGCCGCGTAATCCGTCTCCCGTTCCAGAGAGTAACAAGTGTGTCTTGTGCGGCATACAGGAGGCTCTTAGAGCACTGGATGCTGATAGTGCCGGAGCCGCTGGTGCCACAATAATCCTCGTGACTACAGGCAAGGGCGCGGCACACCAGCGAGAGGTAGACGAGATGTCTCGTCTAGCCACTAGCCGTGGCGTGAGAATAGACACAGTAATCTATCCACTGACAGAGCGACGCGGGGGAGGAGGCACGGCCACTGATGGTCTCCAGTCCTTAGTGGCCGCCACGCGAGGCTCTTCCTTCACAGTCATGGACGAGGGCGTCGGCAATGACTCAAAAGTTAGCATGATGGTTGCCCTGATGGATGCTCTTCTGGCGGCCGTGCGCCGCAGCGAGCCTCCTGCAGCTCCAGGAGCTCCAGTCATCATTCACAGTGCCGCCTACCCTGGAGGTATCGCCTCCATGGCCGTGGGATCTTTCTTCCTAGACGACTCTCTCGGTCCAAACGCCCGGTTCTCCATATATTACTACGACTTGAATCACGTGGGCAACACTGTGCAGCTGACAGCTCCTTCAGGAGAGACCATCATCTCTGGCAACATGCAGGAAGAAGATGGCGACGCTAATGTAATTTTCATCAACATTCCCAACGCAGAAAGAGGCCAATGGCAATACCGTGTGGAGAACCGCGCAGATTCCCACCAGGGACTGCACATCCAGGTGACAGCCAAAGAGAGTAGCATACGCAAGATCAGCCTGAGGCTCTGGACCAACGCCCCAAACAGTGCCATCAATGCCACAGACCCTTCACTACCCGTTATTATCTACGCCGAAGTAAAGGATGGTGAGGTGCCAGTCATCAATGCCAGGGTAACAGCAAAACTACAGCGCTTGGGAACAAATACCACCGGAAGCAACTATGACTCCATCTTGGTTGACCTCTTCGACAATGGTTTTGGAGGTAAATACTTTCGTATTTTTACTAATTTGTAAATTCCTTACCACTCATTATATCATAATTAGCTTTTAAAACAATATTTTGATCTTTGAATTGTCCATTATTATCTTTGTCTTCTATGTTATTAATTTTTATTTTGTTTTAAACGTTATTTCCTGTCTTCTCGTGTTTTTAATTATTTTCTACTTTTTCAGGGTAATCATTATTTTTCTGTCTTCTCTAGAATTATTATTTATTTTCTTTGTATTCTCTTAAGATATTTTTTATCTGTCTGCACAACCCTTACAAGTTTAGCACTTACACATGAATATATAAGTATTAATGAAAATAATATGCATTTTCCTGGAAATAAATGGTATAAAATACCGACACAATGGAAAAATAAACACATAAGCAGTATAATGTGATCCTTTATTGACAACGTTTCGCCCACGCAGTGGGCTTTATCGAGTCACAAAGGTTTAAGACTCCATCACCCTACTCTGAACTTCTGAAGATTGTCACATGCAGCATTCTCCATCTGACTAAATCCTATAAATACTCGTGTATCTTTTATCCAGGAAGTTCTGTTTGTGACTCGATAAAGCCCACTGCGTGGGCGAAAAGTTGTCAATAAAGGATCACATTATACTGCTTATGTGTTTATTTTTCCATGTATTTTCCTTAGTGAACTTCGTCTTCACCCACATTCATTTTCACTACTTTATTTTTTCTCTTCTCTTACAGTGTACATTATTTTGTTTACCGACATTACTATATTTAATTTTTTGTCATGTATTATCCAACGTATTCATTTTCAGTGTATTCCTAAACATTTTATCTTTCTCAATTTATTCCTATTTTTTCTTTACCTACCTTTTCATCATTTTCCCTGTCTCTATTTTCTTTAGCAGTTACTATATTTTTTGTAGCTCATTCTATATTAATTGTCTGTCTCTTGCTACAGACCCAGATATAACCGGAGGTGACGGGGTGTACTCACGTTACCTACCAACGCTGCAGGGAGGACCTGGCCACTACCAGCTGGGCGTCTCCATCGACCACAACAGCGGCTTGGCCCTGGCCCCTATCAATGACGCCTTCACCCGTCATGGACGCATGTACGCAGACCGCGACAAGCAGACGTGCTGCGGGAGTGTCATCAAGTACGAGCACGTGAAGCCCGTGCCACCATTCCAGCGGTCGGTCATCTATGGTGTGTTGGACGTGGTCTCCCCGCCCCAACGAATGACATCGTCCCACCCACCCGTATCCTAGACCTCCGTTCTTTCGTGAACCTCACCACCCGTGAAGTGTCTTTGCGGTGGACTGCCCCAGGGGACGATTACGACTGGGACCGGGCTCATCACTATGAAGCCGTATTGGCCAGCTCTTGGGCCGAGGCTAAGGCTTTCGACGGTGAACGGATTAGCGGAATGCCCGTACCGGTGCTTGTCGGTACGGAACAAGCTGTGGCGATCCAAGTGGACCGCTATGACCAAATGGTCTACGTCGCTATCCGTGCTGTTGACGAGGCTGGCAACCGTGGAGGTGTGAGCAACATTGCGTCGTTGTGGGTGCCGCAGCCACCCACAACGCCGCCCATGGTGACAAGTCCCCACACCCTGGAGCCAACGAGTGACCTGACGGAGCCGCTGGGCCGCGGGGTTACACAACCCGTCAGAGTAGCTGGGATCAACCTGGAGGACATGGCTGTCATCATCGGCTCAGTGGGAGGCTTCCTCATAATAGTAGCTGTTCTTGCTACTTTCTGCTACTGCCACGTGGCCCGCAGACGGCGCCACCAGCACAAGAACGAAACTGAGAAGCTGGAGGCCAACCGCAGTGTCATGATAAAAACCAACTCTACCCTCATGGTGGACCAGGACGAGAGTCACGACTCAGTAGACAGCGCCATTAAGGACGGGGAAGTTGCAGTTGCTAAAGACGGCAGGCCGCTGTCACCAATACAGTCGTGGGGAGTGTCCAAACTCCTGCAAGAGCACGAGCGTCGGGTCTCCATGACGAGCGGACCCTTATTGGAGGCCTCCGGTTCCTTGGCACACTACCAGAACATGCAGGAGCCCTTCCCTGACGTGACACTCACCGGCACTCACTCCTACCCCAGCTCACAGACGCCCTCCACCACACACTCTGACCCGCCAGCTTACCAGCCTCCCTACACCACTGACGCCTATGCCCCTTACCCCTACCCATACCACCCTGGCTACAGCCATGAGGAACTCCCCCCTTACACCCCAGGCCTATCTTCACAGTCGTCCCAGGCCTCTACGGCCTACACCCATGAAATTCCCCCACAGCCCTCAGAAATGTCCTACCCTGTCGACCCTGCCAACTACCCAGCAGAAATGCCGTCCTTCGTTGGTGAGATCACATATAGCCAAGCCCAGCCCCCCATGTACGCACCTTGTCCAGAAGAGGTCATCGTTAATAGCCAGGCCCCTGTGCGTTCCAAGGTCCCTCCGCCAGTGGCGCCCAAACCGCCCCTGGCCGCCCGCGCAGCCGCCGTCGCCGCTACAGTTTCCTCAACAACGGCGTCAGTGGAGCCGAAGCGACGTAACGTGACTCAAGTGTGAGGTGCTCCCCCTGACCCCTATCCCTCCCAAGCAACAGCCACAAGAACGCTTTAAGTGTCAATATCATTGTTGTCATCTGCTTTTTTCACCTCCCGCTTCCTCCCTGCCCATCCCTACCTCCACCCTCTCTTCTCCCGAATCTCTTTTTGTATGGAGTTTTTTCATCGTATGATAAGACTTGTTGTATATGTAAAATACGTGTCCAGTGTATGGAAAAAACAATTGTATGTTGTACAGAATGTTGTTGATTGTAAGCTTTGCTCACATCTAGTCATAATTGTATAGAATTTAGGACCACTCGGTAGGTCCCCTCCGGCAGGTGCTGAAGTGGGGTCTCCTGAGAACCTCAAGAACAGCGAACAATGTGGTGCCCTCTCGGCCTCCACCACTGTACTGATCTCACTATATCTTGTATGTCTGTGATACAATTCGTAAAATAAAGACAATCATTGATGGATATCGTTTTGTGTGCGTCAACGTCCTAAAAACAACGACCTCCAGTGAAAAAAAATATCCACGAAAACAATATACAAAGAAAAAGTATACATCTTCCCTCAAAAGAAAGAGAGGCAGAAAGAAAACGACAAGAGGTATGCGAGTTTTTCTTTTTTTTTCTCATAAGCATCAGGTAAAATGTTCCTCTTGTGTTTTAAGACAGGATTCTACAAGATGTTTCAGGTGCTGTGGTGACTTCTTAGGGTTTGGCAAAGATGCTGCAGAGAAACGCAAGGCGCAAGGGCGACCAGAAATGAGATTCTTAAGAGAAAATAACTCTTGTCAGCAGAACTTATAATTTAAGATAATTGCCTCCACTATTATGGTATTAGATAGTACAGTAAGGTGAAGGTAAAGCTCTCTCTCTCTCTCACTCTCACTCTCTCTCTCTCTCTCTCGTTCACTCGCTCCTTATTTTTCAATATATTCCAAGTGGGCACCCAAATTTCACATATATCCAACAGTAATTTCTTTCGAGTGATACGTCAACGTGGAAATCATTTTCAAACCCACCAAAAATTCAACAGACATCGGAATTATAAAATGCTTTCCTTCGATAACACAAACTTTTACTTTTATTCTGATCTCGGTTTGGTTTGGCTTTATTTTATGTCAACTCTGTCTTATATTTTTTTTCCTTTTTCGTTTTCTTCTGTCCTTCCATCCCCCTTTCAGTAAGTTTTCCCACTTTTAATCTAGTTTCTCATATCTTTGCTTCTCTTTTATGTGCCTCTTTTTACGTCATTCTCTCTTCGCTTTTCATTATCTTCAAATTTCTGCCTCTCTGCATTTTTAATTTTCCAATTTCTGATGTCAGTCATTTGTTTTCCAATTTTATGTTTATTTTTCCATCCTATTTTCAATTACTTTAAACATTTTCCACGGTCCTGGACTGGGCCACAGGGAGAGTGAATCCTGAAGTCATCAAGAGGCAGTTTTAATATTCCTCCTGTCTCTCTCTCTCTTCCTCACCAAATAAATAAAAATAATATATATATATATATATATATATATATATATATATATATATAATATATTTTTATATATATATATATATATATATAATATATATTATTTATTATTATTATTATTATATTATATATATATATATATATATATATATATATATATATAACACCGACTCTCACAAAACCAAAACCACTCTCACTTTTGAATTTAATTACTTTTTAAAGCTGCAAAAAGTTTAAGCTTTAATGACGTTACTTGGCAGCTTTGTTCCACTCAACTACAACACAACTGCCAAACCAGTGATTATCTATATCCTTTCTATCTTTAAATTTCTTTAATTTATGTTTTAAAAATATAAATGTGCATTTATTATTGTATTTCTGAATTTTAGTGTACATATTTGATCATGCAATTTGGAAATATAATTCAGCATTATATTAGAGAATATGGCAATGTTAACTAACAAAGATTAACAAATTGTAACAGTTACCTGTCTAGAAAAAGCAGGTTTTGAATTTCACAAGTGAAAGAACAATGGATTAATAATAATAATAATAATAATAATAATAATAATAATAATCATTGTTATAATAAGCATTATCATTACCATTCCTTTCTCTGTTACAGTTAGTTATTATGAAAACGAAGAAGCATGTAGAAGAACAAGCCTTTACTAGGACAACGTTTCGTACAATGGAGAGCTTTTACAAGTCTCGGGAGAGCTTTGCTTTAAGCGAAAAGTTGCCCCAGTAGACTTGGTCTGCTACACACAACTTTATCTTCATTCCCGGTTACATTACAACCTTCAGTCACTTGCTGTTTTCATTTTGAGTCATAAAACTGTACACTTCTTACAACAAATATTAATATCATCGGTAATATTGTAATGGGTAATATTATCGCTCGAAATAATGCCATTTTAAATATTATCATATGTAATGTTATTTTTGTCCAGCCTTGTAATACGAAAAGAGTAATTCTCTATTGTTTTTAATTTGTTGGATAAATGTTACATTGGTAAAATATTGTGGTTAGACGATGGGAAAAATGCCAGAGATTTTAAGAATGTCCTTCGGTCTGGATCCTTTATGCTGGTGAAGGGCTCTTCATCTAAGGAATTGGAGCCACTCTTCCACTGGAATAAACCTGATTACTTTCCATTCCACAGGCGTAGAATGGCCCTTATGGGTTTAGCGCCTCAACAAGAGTACAATGCGGTGTATGGAATGTATCTGATAATGACTGTATGGCATCAGAAATATTTTTTAATGCCGCTCTTACCGAGGCTCTTCAAGGACGGTGCCTTGATACTGAAGCTCTTGTTCTGAGGAATTGAAGCTTTTCTTTCCTTCCTCAGATCAAACCTGAATCCCTCCCTAGAAACTGAGCAATAATTATTTTCTTCGAAAAAGCAATGCATTACCATACATTTTGTGAATAAAGTCGACCTAGTTGATGGTCACCAAGGCTGTTCGTGCTAGCAGCAAGCACCACAGGCTGACAGATAAGGAACTCATCACACTGAACAAAGAAATATTAGGTTTGAAATACAGACACACGCACAGTTCAAGAGATTTGTTTAAGAAACGTCCAAATTATTAGGTCTGAGGAAGCCACTAGGACTGAAGAAGACTTGGTCATACCTAATTATTAGGACTGAAGAAGACTTGGTCAGACCTAATTATTAGGACTGAAGAAGCTACTCGTGGCATCTGCCGTTATGCGCACACACACACGCGTGCGCAAGCACACGCGCGCACACACACACTGTATTATCCTACCTACCTAGTCATGAAGAGACTGTCTTACAAGTCGTTCATACCGGTAGAATGAAATTGGGCAGCATTTAATTATTATAATTCCTATCAGAATCATTATTACTATTACTGATAATCTTAATAAAATATTACGTACTATTAAAACTAGGGAACCTATGATAGGCCTTATAAAAATTAAAATAATTTTTTTTAAGAACAGATGAAGTACGTTTTTATAAACACATAAAGCAAGTTTTTATGAACACATGAAGCAGGTTTTTATGAATACATGAAGCAGGTTTTTATGAACACATGAAGCAGGTTTTTATGAACACATGAAGCAGGTTTTTATGAACATATGAAGCAGGTTTTTATGAACACATGAACGTTTTTATGAACAGATGAAGCAGGTTTTTCGTGAATAAATGAATTACTTTTCTTTATGAAGAGATAAATATTTTTATGACCAGATGGAGCACTTTTTTTTGTGAACAGATGAAGTACATTATATTCAGTTTAAAAAAATAATGAGACATGATTTTAGAGTTTAGATTTAGAAGACCTAATTAATATTCTTTCCACCGGGAAGCACTAAATCTGTAAGGGTTAAGGGAAAATCAGGTTTGGTTCAAGGAAAAGGAAGTTAGCACCAATTTCCTTGAATCAAGAGCCCTTCATCATGAAATATTAAGTCATAAAATAATTATAATAGTGATTACTTTGGTTTTCATGATTGACTGGAATTCTGAATGAGAAAAAATATGCAGATGACATGTAATTTACACAAAAATATTTTAATAAAATAAATAATTTAAAAGTAAAAAAAAATATTTAATAATTAAAAAGTCATTAACTAAACATTTAATTAAAGAATAAATTAAAAATATTTTACCAAAGAATAATTTATTAATTAATAACGTTATTAAAGAATAATTTAATAATCAATATTTTATCAAAGAATAATTTAACAATTAAAAAAACATTTTTTCAGAGAATAAACTTAAAAATATGAAATGAAAAATTTAATAATTGAAAATATTTATCAAATAATAATAAAAATATTTTCTTGAATAAATAAATAAATGAGGAATAATTTCATAATGTAACAATTATATCCTTACCCTCCAGAAGTCTCGTCCTTAATAAACTAACTTAGGTTTAGTGCTAAACATAATAACTTTGCTTAACCTTGTAAACATTTGCATAGCCTAACGTAGTTTAATATTGCTTAACATCAGTAAGGATAGGTTAACGCTTCCTAACACATTTTCAATAAAATTTATATATTTTTATGCTACAAATTATTTCGGTGAGATATTGCAAGAATTAATATAGGCAGAGATTTTGTGGCCAAATGGAATAAATTAGCGTATATTACTTGAAAAGAAGATTTAGTGTATATAGTGTAAATGGAATACTTCTGCATAATACGTAATGCACAATAAACCAGAGGAAGGAGAAATGAATGATTGCATTAACATTCATAAATTTTAGAACGTGAGTTGGAATGGGTTTGTATTCATTTTATCGTGGCTTCTTGAGAAAGAACTATAAAATCTTCGCTGATTTACAAAGAGCACAAACTGCACTTTCCACTTCACACACGGAGGGCCCGGGTTCGATTCCCGGCGGGTGGAAACATTTCGACGTGTTTCCTTACACCTGTTGTCATGTTCACCTAGCAGCAAATAGGTACCTGGTTTGTTAGTCGACTGGTGTGGGTCGCATCCTGGGGGACAAGATTGAGGACCCCAATGGAAATAAGACAGACAGTCCTCGATGACGCACTGACTTTCTTGGGTTATCCTGGGTGGCTAACCCTCCGGGGTTAAAATTCCGAAGAAATCTTATCTTCCATGGCTCGAGTCCGGCTAACATGTGTTCTGGATTCCACTCCAACAGTATGTCCAATCTCAACAATTCACCTTCGCTCACTCAGATTTAACACTCTTTCACCTAGAAAATAATAGTATAGTTGACCCTCTTAAAAATCTGAAGCTAAATGTAGAATACAGCTGGACGAAATAAAGTGCATAAAAGACAGATATTGGCCAAAAAAAAAAAAAAGAATATGAACCTATGTGAACGTTTTTTTTTTTTGTAAGAGAGCTTACAAGATTACCACCAAGTGACTGAAGAAATATTTTCTGACATCCACATTCATCTGTATTTTTAAGTTCCACCTATGACCTCGATCTAGACTAGCATTTAGAAAGTCTGTTCCTATCCACCAAGTAAAATTCTCAAGAGTTTCTAGTTGATAATCATGTATCCACTATTTTTTTTGTCTTCTTAAGTCGTCAAGGTCAGTTTCTTTAGTCTCTCGTCATAGCTCAAGCCCTTAAGCTCTGGAGACGGTTTTGTTATCAACTTTAAAACCATTTCGAGTTTTTGAAGATGATCGACTAAGTATAGATTCAATACTGTTGCTGCTCACTCTACTACAGAGACGTGCAGAATCCTGAAGGAATCTTTACTAAAGTACTATTCTTCTCATTTGGTTCACATTATAAGCAAACAATGTCAAGTGAGATTCGGTCTCTCAGGAAATCACTTGAAGATTCATCTGAACACCAACTGTAATAACAGGTTTTCTGTGTTAGTTGCCAATTGTCGAAGGAATCTGTCGATAGAGACTGCCTGTTTTGTGTGTGTATGTACTCACCTAATTGTGGTTGCAGAGGTCGAGACTCAGCTCCTGGCCCTGTACTCACCTAGTTATGGTTGCAGGGGTCGAGTCATAGCTCCTGGCCCCGCCTCTTCACTGGCCGCTACTGGGTCACGCTCCCTGCTCCATGAGCTTTATCATACCTCTCCTTAAAGCTATGTATGGAACCTGCCTCCATTACATCGCTTCCCAAGCTATTCCACTTCCCGACCACTCTATGACTGAAGAAATACTTCCTAACATCCCTGTGATTCATTTGAGTCTTCAACTTCCAACTGTGTCCCCTTGTTGCTGTGTCCCATCTCTGGAACATTCTGTCTCTGTCCACCTTGTCTATTCCTCTCAGTATCTTATATGTCGTTATCATATCCCCCCTATCTCTCCTGTCCTCCAGTGTCGTCAGGTCGATTTCCCTTAACCTCTCCTCGTAGGACATACCCCTTAGCTCCAGGACTAGTCTTGTTGCAAACCTTTGCACTTTCTCTAGCTTCTTTACGTGCTTGGCTAGATGTGTGTGTGTATGTGTGTACTCACCTATTTGTGGTTGCAGGGGTCGAGATTAAGCTCCTGGCCCCGCCTCTTCACTGATCGCTACTAGGTCCTCTCTCTCCCTGCTCCATGAGCTTTATCATACCTCGTCTTAAAGCTATGTATGGTTCCTGCCTCCACTACATCACTTGCTAGACTATTGCACTTCCTGACAACTCTATGACTGAAGAAATACTTCCTAAGTGTGTGTGTGTGTGTACACTGGAGATAAATATGAAGGGAAGGAATAAGAAACAACAGTGAGGTACAGTATAATCCTTGCGTGTCAGAGACTGGGATTATGGAGAGGCAGAAGAGGGATTCCCTCAGCTTAGAGAATTAGGCTTTGGGAAGGTGAGAGAAATATGCAGCTTGGAGTTACTGTCGCTTATGCTTGCCTAATGTTTTTCTCAGTATAAGAATTACTTCTCAAAGATAGGTTCCTTGGTGCTGATGAGGGGATCTTGATTCAAGAAATTGCCTTTTTTCTCCCCTTCCTTGGATCCAACATGATTGCTTCCCATTCCTCTTGCTCTGCATTACCCCTACGTAGTTCCTGCTTTACCATTCAATATAATAACAATAAATGCTTGTTACTGCTTCTCCTGATTAAAATATTATTTAATAGTCATAATTACTGTTATTAAGACTGTTATCACCCCCGGAAAAAATTAAGATAATGCAATTTCATACTTTAGCGGTGACGCGATTTGCATATATATATATATATATATATATATATATATATATATATATATATATATATATATGTATGTATGTGTGTGTGTGTGTGTGTGTGTGTGTGTGTGTGTGTGTGTGTGTGTGTGTGTGTGTGGTGTGTGTGTGTGTGTGTGTTGTGTGTGTGTGTGTGTGTGTGTGTGTGTGTGTGTGTGTGTGTGTTAGTTACCATTTTGTCCTAGGCACATGTCGATTAGACACTAGGCCTGTTGTATGTATGTGTGTGTGTGTGTAACGAAACACTTCGAAATGTTTCGGCCCGGGCCCTCCGTGCGTGAAGCAAGAGCGCTAGCCACCATTGTGTGTGTGTGTGTGTGTGTTTAAAATGAGTTAGGTAGAAAATAGGGAAATTCGATAATTTTAAGTTTCCATCGTTTATGGTTACTAATTATTTTAATGAACCAAAAATATATGATAAAAAATGTCCCCACGATTTTCAGATCCTTAAAGTTAGGAGCATATTCCAACTATTTAGATTCTTGATCGTTGTTACTAGCATTTACTAGCAGCCTGACTGGTCATACGACCGTTCCGCCCACCAGTGGTCCAAGGATCGTTCTTCCACTTGCACGGGTTTAGCGCATCAGGAAATGCAGTCCTCGACGGGTTGTTGGTCAAATTTTTCAGGCGAAGGATGCCAGACTTTCGTTTTGGTGAACGAATTTCCGCATAAATTTTAATAAGAGGATTTATCAACAGGGAATAAATTATAAGATATTGCTCGCGTATCCAATTTCGGCGCTGTGCGGCCCCTAATTAAAATAATTGAATAAAAATATATATAATCTTTAAGCACGCACGCGTGCGCGCGAGAACGAACACAAACACGAAACAGGCTTAGTGTCTAAAGACAAGTGCCTTTAACAAAAGGTAACCAACACACAATTTAAGAGGCAGGGCCTGGAACCAAGACTCGAACCCAGCAATAAAAAATAGTTGAGTACATGCAAGGATACGTACGCATGCACGCAGACACACGGTCAAATAAAAACATCAGAGTAAGATAAATTGCAAAAATAAATGTAAAAACCAAAACTCTTGCCTGTGTTGTCGTTGATGAGAACTTGACCTCTAGGATCAAACACAAGCATAATCATCAAACGTATCCCAGAAACAGTCGTCAACGTTTTCCATTTATGTCTTTCAACCTCGTCGGACCGATTATTGATCTGGACATTTGTGGTGCGTGGTATCATTGCCCCCGCGGCCTGCTCTCTGATCAGGCTTTCGTGCTGATGGTCTAATCAGGCAAGTTGTTTGTTCCTGCGGCTTGCACCGCGACGTACGCACCTCAGTCCGGCTGATCATGAATAGTTTGCAGAAACTTATTCAGTTATGTCTTGAAGACAGGAGTCTGTTGCTGGTTCCCTTTTATTTGAAAAGAGGGTGTTGAAAAGCCTTGGACTCTTTATGCTGAGTAATTGTGGCACCCTTGCTTTTGACTTGGCTATTTTGCATTCCTTACAAAAGAAACTTCCTAGATAAGAATGAGAAAAGGGACTAAACCTTAAAGTAATAAACGAGAGAAACGGGTGACATGATCACTATGTCAACTCCGAGGAATCGACATGGCAGAAAAATACATTACAACTGAAAGGAGATGAAGGAACAAAGGGGTGTAGATAGAAGGTGAAGAAGCAAACGAGTCTGGTAAATCAAGAAAAAAAAACGACACTGTTGAGTAAATAATAAAAACATCCAATTTTTGGAGTTTGTTTGAAAGATCAATGAATCCAGGAATCTAGCATGATCGTTCATGATTATCAGAGGACGAGCCAAGAGCCGAGACTTCACCCTTCCCGCAACCACAACTGGGCGAGAAGAAATTCATGGAAACTAAAAACCAGAAGAGCCACAGACATCGTAAGAAACAATTCTTTATTTTAGGGGCAGTAAAGTAGTGGACTGAGCTGGAAGAAGAACTGATTAGCGCAAACTCATACAAAGTTTCAGAAGGAAAAATAATACAATCCAAGAAAAAGGAATAGACAGTGCAAAACTATGCTAAAAGATAGGAAGATGAAATAACTCTTCATTTTTCTTCACTCTGAGAAAATTGAGAACATCAAGAGGGACATGAATGAAGAGTCACTCTCAGGTCGCTCTCTCCCGACCTGAAAGATGCTTAGTCTTGACGTTGAGTCCCTCTTCACTAATGCTAAGAGGTCAAGGTTCCCATTCTCGATATCCCCCCACACACTGTGAGGGAAAATAATACTCAGCTTCGAAAGTAGCGATGATAAGACCCAAGTGGCGAGAAATCAGTTAAACCGATTAAGGTAGAATAGCAGGCGGGGACAAGAGCTAAGTATCGACCCTCGTAAGCACAACTTGGTGTGTACACACCACAAACGTTGATGAACACGCACATAAAAAAGAAAACTGGCATCACTTAAGAGTGGGTTTTATAACTGGTGATCCGTCGTCACAGACCAAGAGAAATATTCACTCAGTCATACAATTTCGCCTCTATATTGATAGAGTGATACTATCTCTACGAACAAGACAGAGAAGATTGAAATAATTCCGACCATTTTGCTGCCAAGATGTTAGTTCTAGACATAGATAATGAACTTCGATGGCTAGCTGCGATAAGTTAAAATTGTCAGTGATGACATAACTGGCAGAGGTACATATGCTCCTTAATTATATCCCCGGACATAGAAAAATATGTGAAGTCAGACAAGGTTAACCCAAGATAACTGAATATATGTGGTAAACAGCTAACCTTACTTCTACTAACTGTCAAACACGTAAACAGTCTCTTCGTGTTAGAAAGCAACTGTATCCTCTTCAAAGAAGCTAAGCAATGATTAACAACCAGAAATAATGATACTGGAGGCAATAATCTCACGACCAATTAGACCATTTTTGTGCCTTACTCGCTGCTTGTGACCGTCAGTATAGCTTCAGAAATTATAGTTCTGCAGACCCTATGACCCCTCTACAGTCTACACTATATGAAGACAAATTTTGCAGAACATATCGGAACGTTCTCCCAACAAAAGCTGGTTTCTGCAAAATGTCTTTTTTTCCTTGTCGGTAGCACACCATTTAGTCCCAACTGTCCAGTATATGTCACCATGAATGAATCAAAGATCAGGTGTGTAGCTGCAGGACATCGCTAGGGATGTCGACCATGACTAGCATCTTGGCCTCATAGTAACACTTCCATCACTTGGAGTTTCTGACTCCACTGTTCACCATCTGAGTGGCTACCTACATGACATTTCTTAATTGAAGCATTCATCTGCTTCCAGTGTATCTCAAGTGACTGTGTTTTGTCTCCTCTTGTGATATTTTACCTCAGCAACGTAAATGACTCACGAAATCGTAATGACACGATTGCAAACAAACCACACCACGGGTTGGGATAGAACCCGCGGTTCTATCCAGACCGACGCGTTAGCCACTGGGCCAGGTGGCTACAATAAGATTCATCCAACTAGGTATATTTATACACCATATGAAGGTTAGCATAGGCACCACTGTGACCACAAATGCAAGTTTTAACAGACGAATCTCCCGCCAGTTGGCCCAGTGGCTAACGTGTCGGTCTGGAGTTTTATGACTCTGATTGTGGGTTCTATTCCCGCCCGTGGTATGGTTTCTCAGCAACGTACACTGTTTCATGACTGTACACTAACATTTATCTTTACAAGAAAGATTTCTACTGCCCTCAGGCACATCAATCACCAACTTGCATCAACCGTTCTTTAGCGATGGAAAAGCTATACATGTATCTGCTTCAGAAAAAACAAATTAAAATAGTTTTTAGACAATGATATTGTTGGGTAAAAATGGATGGATCTAAATGATATACTGCCGGGTAAACAAAGGAATGGAAGTGTGTTAGCTCCTGTTGATGAAGTGGACATTCTGAGGGGGGTGAAATATAACTGCAATATGTATGAAGAGTCATTTGGTGAGTGTTGCAAGCAAGGCAGTCAAGAAGCTTACAACACAAAAGCGCATCTCGCACCTGCTCGACAGCAAAGGCTGCAAGCCAGATAAAAGCTCGCTCCCACCTTGAGTATACAACACTTTCATTATTTAAAACTTCTCTATTTGCTCCCTCGGTTTTCTTTCCTTATTTATCGCTCTCCAAACTTTCATATTCTGAACATAACTTCCTAAGAGTGCTTCACAGATTCCTTCATTTGCCATTTTTTTTGCTCTACCTGCAGTTTTTACTTCTCTCTTCTGTATATTATCTTCTTTATATAAGTTTCATACTGTTAAAAGCCTGTAGAAATTATTCTACCAAATATTCATCATTCCTATTGTACCTTCTTATAGCATTAAATCTCTGTAACACACTTTAAAATTACATGTTTTAATACCACACACTTATCTTTGTGGCATCCTCATCACCTCTCTTTCTAGCCAATCTTCAATAGTTGCCCATATCCTTCGCTAACCATCGATTTCTTTTTTTTCTATTTACTTTCCCTTCTTTTACCTACTGACATAATTTTCCCTGTATTCCATCCACTAAATTATCAAGCTTCCACTAAATAATGATCTAATTTATAAACTTCTCCTCTAAAGATATGTACTTCCAAAAGACCACAATTTAACATGTCATCCAATGGATGTCGTCTAGCGGGCTGCTATGAACGTCAACTTAATTAGTAATCCTATATTTTTCCTAATGAAACATTTATTGCCTTAGGCAATAAATGTTTCATTAAGTATAATTAATTTACAGGTTCGACATTGTCAATTGGATCTAGCACTCAAAACTTCCGTGCTACATTAACAACTGTCTCTCACTTTATCATTAAATACTCATTAAAAATTCCATGAACATTCACTAAATAACCCCAAGAATCTCTCTCTCTCTCAGTCTCCCTTTCTCTCTCTTCTACACTCATCTCTATTACTCACTTCCCACTCTTTTCTTATCCAAATTTTATTAATATAATAATTGAATTTTACCATTCATATACCATTTTTTATTTCCGCACTTGCTCATTCAACCACTACTACTTTAGCTCTCTCTCTCTCTCTCTCTCTCTCTCTCTCTCTCTCTCTCTCTCTCTCTCTCTCTGAAACACGTGACTTAATTTCTTCAATTCTTTCGTATTCAAACTTTTAACTTCCCTTCAGTGTTAGAGCACCCGAATTTTATTTAAGCATAACTTTAGCAAAAACGCAATACACATACGTACTCATGTTAAGACAAACATTATTAGGAGGGCATAGTATTCAAACTCACGTTTATAAGGAAAATGTAAAACCAATGTTACAAGATTAAAACACTTAAAAAGCGCATTTGAAAATAAAGGTAATTGTTTACTGAATGTAAATAGAAGCCAATAAAATTTACCTCCTAATTTAAATGGTCATCAGCAATAAAAAAAAGCGCTAGCAGTCTTCTCAAGAGTACAAAACATTACCAATGTTTTCGTTTCTCATTCCTTTTGACTGAAAAGTTGTAACAATCTACTGGAGATATATATATATATATATATATATATATATATATATATATATATATATATATATATATATATATATATATATATATATATATATAGTCACGAAAGCGCTTGGAATTCCTCTATTTTTCATAGTGGTTAGTCTTGCATATTGTGATATCACCTGTTTACTGTGATCTTTTGCATATATATATATATATATATATATATATATATATATATATATATATATATATATATATATATATATATATATATATATATATATATATATATGCAAACAACCACTATGAAAAAATAGAAGAATTCCTTGATAATGTGAGCAGTCACGAAAGCGCTTGGAATTCTTCTATTTTTTCATAGTGGTTGTTTTGCATATTTTGATATCACCTGTTTACTGTGATCTTTTTGCATATATATATATATATATATATATATATATATATATATATATATATATATATATATATATATATATATATATATATATATATATATATATATGCAAAAAGATCAGTAAACAGGTGATATCAAAATATGCAAGAGAACCACTATGAAAAATGAAGAATTCAAGCGCTCGTGACTACTCACATTATCAAGGAACTATAACAGGAAACATGACAAGAAGGGCTTATATAAGGGGCGAGACTACACCTCACAGTCACATCACACTAACAAAGACTACACCTCACAGTAGCGTAACATCGCACGACTCTGTGAAGAGGAACATAAGAAAGGACCTGAAACTCTTCCCAAGAATTAAGATTAGTCCAATTTATTATTAAATTCTTCCCAAATTTTATTAATTATAAATGAATCCAATTTATATAAACCAAAAGAAATATTCATATTATTTTCAAAACTGCTTTTAATGAAACATGATTCTATTATATTTCTCTCAACCATGGACTTGCTTGATACAACCTTCTCAGCATTTTGAAAATCAATTGGATGGTTAAAATCTCTCACATGAATAAATAGAGCATTAGAATCTTGTCCAGTTCTAATGCTATATTTATGTTGTTTTAATCTTAGTTCAAGACTTTTACCAGTTTGACCAAAATAAACTTTATCGCATATTTTACAGGGAATCTTATAGACACATCCGTCAGCATTTTGGGGGAATTTTTATCAAAAGTCTTTTTACTGTATCAAGATTTTTAAATACAACTTTGATATTAAAATTCTTAAGAAAGGAAGGCATATCAACCAAGTTTTCATGGTAAGGGAGAACCAACATATTTTTGGTTGAATAAGGTTGGTTGTCCCTTTTGGATTGTAAAAGTATTCCTAGCTATTTTAAAAGATTTATCAATTATGTTTCTTGGGTATTTTAAATCATTAGCTATTTCATAAATTTTAGAGATTTCTTCATCTATGAACTCTGGACTACAAATACGTAAAGCTCTCAAAAACATTGAAGAAAAAACCGACACTTTAACTCTATCTTGATGTGAAGAGTAATAGTGTACATAGGAACAATTATTTGTAGGTTTTCTGTAAATTTTAAATTTAAAATCAATGTTACCCTTAATAATAAAAACATCTAGGAAGGGCAATGAGTTATTTACTTCGAATTCAACAGTAAAATTTATAGAATGAGCTAAGCTATTTAATTTAACAACATAAATATAGCATTAGAACTGGACAAGATTCTAATGCTCTATTTATTCATGTGAGAGATTTTAACCATCCAATTGATTTTCAAAATGCTGAGAAGGTTGTATCAAGCAAGTCCATGGTTGAGAGAAATATAATAGAATCATGTTTCATTAAAAGCAGTTTTGAAAATAATATGAATATTTCTTTTGGTTTATATAAATTGGATTCATTTATAATTAATAAAATTTGGGAAGAATTTAATAATAAATTGGACTAATCTTAATTCTTGGGAAGAGTTTCAGGTCCTTTCTTATGTTCCTCTTCACAGAGTCGTGCGATGTTACGCTACTGTGAGGTGTAGTCTTTGTTAGTGTGATGTGACTGTGAGGTGTAGTCTCGCCCCTTATATAAGCCCTTCTTGTCATGTTTCCTGTTATAGTTCCTTGATAATGTGAGTAGTCACGAAAGCGCTTGGAATTCTTCTATTTTTCATAGTGGTTCTCTTGCATATATATATATATATATATATATATATATATATATATATATATATATATATATATATATATATATATATATATATATATATATATATATGTATATATGTATATATGTATATATGTATATATGATATATATATATATATATATATATATATATATATATATATATATATATTATATATATATATATATATATATATATATATATATATATATATATATATATATATATATATATATATATATATATAATACATAATATGGTACAAAATATTTAAGATACACATTGTTGATATAAAGATGGCATATACAGTACATGAGGTGTGATATTATATATATATATATATATATATATATATATATATATATATATATATATATATATATATATATATATATATATATATATATATATATATAAACATGGATACATACCCTCCTGGTCTCTGAAATATATGATTGTCATGGCGACGGTTTGAGAGCAATCTGGTATACCCTGCACACTGGCAGCATCTCGTTGCTATGGGGGATCTCGTCTCCCGCTGGCTTCCTCTTGCCTTCAAATACTGCAATTTCGGTCAACATCAAAGTCTTGCTTCGTGTCTCCGGCAGCATCTTATGCCTTGGTACCTCGCTCTACGCTTTTAAATAACCCGTGTCATGTTGCATCTTAATTAAGTGGTTTAACAGGGAAACATGGTAACACCGGATAACATGATGGATGTTCATGTAATAATAGTGTGTTCATTTTATGACACTGCCGATATTATCGTAGTAATTGGTTTTCACTTGAACAAATGTTCTCATAACTAGATAAAATGTGTTCACCTGAGAATAGGGGGTTCACTTTATAACATGTGATATCAAATACCTTATCAGATGTTCATTTTATAACATGTGACATCAAATACCCTAAGTTCACGTGATAACATGACAACAACTGTTCTCGTGATAAAGAAGTAAATAACTTTGGGAATTTTTCAAGTACTGGAATTTAACTATTAAGATTTAAATTATTGAGATTTTAGCTATGTATATTGTAACTATTGGGACTTCTAAGTACTGGAATTCAAGCTTTCAGATCCTAACTATTGAGATTTAAACAAACAGAACATAGGGGATGTGCTCGAGACAGCCTCTGGGTCTCTCGTACTCAGTCGTGCACAGAAAAGATGCCGATGAGGGTCTCTTCATCCTAGAAAGTGGAGCTACACTAGCTTCCCTTGGATGAAATCTGATTACTTCCCCTTCACTAGGAGCTGTATGACTCCCTGTGAACTTAGAGTTCCCTACGATTATAACAATAATTTGAATTGAAGGAGTAGTCCTTTTTTTCTACAGATGTCATTCAGGCATGACCAAAAGTAATTATTTTGTTTTTAAAATTTTACATAACACTCAAATAATGTAATCTCTATCCTGAAGGATATCTGACAGGTGTTATCGTGGGTCAACGCTCTTGAGGTCAAGTCAAGAACCAAGCCTCTACGTAGATCAAGGCTTGATTTCACAACCTGTTGATGTTGGCCGCACTCAGTCCAACAAACCACAGCAAATCTGATCAAGAACTGACTTTGGGCTCTTATCAATTTCCCACTTGAAAACAGCACTGGGTCTGCTGGTAATGCCCTTTATGCATGATTGGAGGCTGTTGAAGAGACTTGAGTTCCTTACACTTACTGTGTTATCTCTCATGGTACTCATGGAAACCTCTGCTCTTCATGGGGGCATTTTTTTCGCTGGGAAAGTGCAGACTTGGGACCAGTCAAACTAGGATTTTTCAAGCGTAAATTATGAGGCATCTTTTTCGACTACATTTCAAGGTGTACAGGTCGAGCGACTTCAAACGTTCCCAGTAATTTAGGTGTTTGATAGAATACGTGCGGTGAAGGTTCTCTGTATGTTCTCTAGGTCTGCAATTTCGCCCGCCTTAAAAGGGGCTGTTTATGTACATCAATAATGCAGGACCATACCTGGGATGGCATCTAATGTTTTGAAGTTCTCGTTACCCACCAGGCAGTCAACACGGGCTCTGGCGGTCACGTTGATGTTAAGAGCATTGGTGACAAGGTTGTCAAGAGGGACTGGCAGGTGGAGCGAGGATTCACGAATCACTTGCTTTTTCGGGCAACCTTAAGTGAACCGCTGAAGTAGTTCAAGAAATAGGAGGCAATCAGGTCTGATGCAAGAAAATGCAAGCTAACTCCGTATCCTTCAGTTCAAAGCCATTCATAAGCATCAAGGCATTCCCTTTGATAGGTGTAACATTCAGTTCAGTTCAAAGACTTACAGGTAAGGACCCACCAGGGGCGAGGGGAAAGTGGGGACAGACGAAGAATAGCCGGTGAGAGGAAGAGATGCAGTCGAAGAAAAAGAGTCAGGACTAAACCCAACCGTTAAGTATGTAACATTAAAAACACCGGCTTCACTTTATTGAAATTGACGTAACAACAATGTTTTGCTTCCACACTTGTATATACACATTTATGACCAAGTGTACTTCTACTGATTATAATATATATGTATATGATATATATATATATATATATATATATATATATATATATATATATATATATATATATATATATATATATATATATATATATATATATCATATAGCGTCACAATTGTCCTCATTGAGAAAATTTTATAAAAATAATATACAAGAAAGAATTTTATGTCAAATCTAGAACCTTGTTTTATGGAATGAAGATCATGTCTGACAAATCAAACAAAAGTATATTGCAACCTCAACTCTATTAGAGTGGAAACAGATCGTTGGGAACCTAAAATTTTACACATTAACGTTCGCAGAAGACGCTAAGCTAATGATAATAAGTCAAACAAAACATTGAAAAAATCCAGAATAACTTATATAGGCTACAGGAAGTGAGAAAAAAAGGTTGCATGAATTCCAGAAGAGGATTTTAAGACATGTGTTATATAATATTCTTTAGAGGCAATATTTTGGAAATCATGACTTGATGAAGCTCTACACAGAAGGAAACGTTGTCCCAAAGAAAAATTGTTCTTCAATCTGTCTTTTTTTTTTACTATTATCTGCAGCACTTCATTTGGATTCAAATGGAAAGTAACGAAAACAGAAGGAAGGGAAGTGCAATGAGACGCGAGAGTGCGTAGTACCTGGGGTAAGAGCAACTCACACATTTTAACACTGTGAATGACCTCTGTGTTAAGAGCACATCAAACTTGCCCCCAGAAGAACACATTAACGGACTAACGTTTGTGTTATGCCAAACTAGCAACACACATCATCATTCCTCGCTATTTACCAACTGTGTAGTGTTCTAAGAGGGAAAGAAGATTACAGATATGAAAAGTAAATAGGAAAATAAAATATATAAGAAATGCAGAAAGAAAGGAAGGGAAAGTTGCAAGAACGAAAACGAGAGGAGCGAATGAGCAGAGAAAGACTTTACAAGAAGAAAGGATGAATGATAGGAGGAAGAAGCAAGGAGAGAGGAAGGAAGAGAGAGAGAGAGAGGGAGGGCAGGTCGCAGGAGGCCTGAGCATCGTGAGCAAAGGTCGTGCAGAGACTCACACGACCTGCGTGACTACATGGAATTCCCTCGTCCCTGGTCACTCCTGCTCCTCTTCATTCTATTCTTCGTCCTCATTTTTCTCCTCTTCTACATTCTCTCTCTCACCCTCTTCTTTCTCCTCTCTCCTCGTCTCTTCCCTCCGGTCCTTCTCTTTCACCCTTACCTTGTCGTCGACCTCCTCACTTACTCTCTTCCGACATTTCCTCTTCTCTCAAGCCCAACCTCTTCCTCATTCTCCTTCTCCTGTTCCTCCCCTCTCGTCCTACCTTTTCCTCCTCTCTCTCTCCCTTCTCTAACTCTCATCTTCGCTCTTCACTAGCTACTTCAGCCTTCTAGTCTCCCCTTTCGTTCATTCCCTCGTAATCTTTTTTTTTATTTTGCTTTTCCTCCTTTTCGTATCCTTCATCTAAGCTTATTTGATTTTTAAATGGGTGGACCGATAAGCCAGTGGAAGGCCTCGGTCAGATGATTAAAAGACCCAGTGGCGGGTCATCATCTAAGACCAGCACCAGGAAACACTTGTCCTGTTTCCTAACAAACCATATCTAATTTAACCTCTATCATCTTATTCTTCCTTTTCTTTCTTCTCCATCTTTCCACTTCCAACTGCTATGCTCCCTCATTTATTTAGTCATAAATTTCTTACCTTCTACTCTATCTCTACATCATTTGTTTCCTGAGAAACATGAACCTCCCCACTCCTTATTTCCTTATTATATACTCCTATTTCTACTTTGTTCGAAATCCTCATCCTCCTTCCTCATCCTTATTCTTATTAATCTCTATCTCAGCTGCTCCTCTTCCCTTTCATTTTCTTCTCCCTCCCGTCTCTCCACTGTTCCTCAATAGTCTCTCATGCTAGAGAATTCGCTTCTACATCTCTCCTACTCGACCATTTCTACTTTTTGTAATTATAATTAAGAGCTGTTACCTTACCCTTGCATATTTTTTACACACTCAAATAAAAGCATTTATCTCACCTCAGGACATTTTTACATACGTAAAGAAGAGCTGTTATTCCACCTCAACTTATTTCTTGCATTTATAGTTAAGATCTGTTGTTATAACTCTGCTCATTTTATACATTGTCTCAAACAAGAGGTTTAGTTTTATACCTATTACTAAACATAATAAATATAACGAGAACAAGGTGAAGTTGGAGCCATCTGTGAGACAGAGTTCTCATTTACTCTGATTAATCGTTTTTTTTCTATTAAAAAAATTCTCAATGTGAATTAGTCGAGGAATGAATGATTCTTGATACAGTTCTGTCTAGGAATAGTTAACTGCTACAGGTGAAGCTGCCAATGGCTGCCCGTCTGGTAGTATAATAATACACTTTCTGCAAACAATGTTGAGGTTAAACAAACCATACCATACCCTGGTCTGCTCTATTTTTTTTATTTCTTCCCTATTTTCTTCTGCGATATTAACAGGAATGGATGGTTAGTTGGGTAATGGGGTTTAAATCCTATATACAGAAGGAGGATGTTAAAACATTTTGGGGGCATGTATTATTCTTTGAGAAGTGGTTTAATCCCTTCCAATGATAGACCTATGATTAGTCACGTAAATTCTGTGGAAAAAAGACATGAAATGCAAACACAAGAACATTTTCTTGGAAACGTTTCGATGCTTGGACCTTGGTCACTCCAGCTCCATGTCGCATCATCACTATGATCGTAACTTGCCCAAATTCCTCACTTGTACCTTGCCTGGTAGATCAAAGAAACGCTTGTAACTGTGGCCAATATCTGGATAATTTTTCGCTCTTTGGTGAGCATTTCCAAATCATGTGAGCCAAAGTTATCCAGCTGGGGGCCTGCACTGCTGCAAGTCACGTGTCTTTTGTTCTATCTGTCGGTGACTTTCTGTCATTCAAATGACTGTGACAAGCCTTCACAAGTTTCTCACTTTATAACAAAAAAAAAAGGCACAATACCGTGACTGGAACAATACACAATTAACCCGCACATAGAAGAGAGGAGCTTACGACGACGTATCAGTCCGACTTGGACCATTTACAAAGTCACACTAACAAAAAGGAGAGAAGGAGGGAGTATATATAGGCCAGCAGACATTGACGGGAACAAGAGAGGAAGTGGTGGAGGTAGTAGTAGTAGTGGAGTTAGTCAAATACTAAGAAAGAGGAACAATGCAAGGAAGCTAGGGGCCCACAGAGGGTAGAAGCAAGAGCACAGAGGGGGAAAAAATAAAGGACAAATACCCAAGACAGAAGAAAGAAAACCCAAAGGAGAAAGACGAAAGAGAAAATGGGAAGATGGAGAAGGGGAAAAAATCATCAGGTTAAGTCACGGGTGTTCTGAAGTTTGGAGCATTTTACAATAATGGAAAAGGAAGGCATCTACAGAGACAAAGCCACGACTAAGATTCATACAAGGAAAGTTGTGTATAAGGGAGGATTCAACCAGACGGCGACTGTGAAAGTTAGAAGTAGGGTAGACAGTTTTAGCAGAAGACCAGTCAATAGGATGACTGTGATCTCTGACATGACAGAAAAGAGCATAGTTGGTGTCGGCAAGCCTAACACTACTTTTGTGCTCCCTGAGTCTGTCAGAAAGAGATCGGCCAGTTTCTCCTAAGTACTGAAGAGGACAGGAGGAACAAGAAATAGCGTAGACACCAGGAGCATCTACACAGAGAGGAGAGGTATGAACTAGATTAGTGCGAAGAGTGTTAGTCTAGCGAAAAATAAGTTTGATGTCTAAGGAACGGAGAGAGTTGTTGAGATTAGAAAGACCGGAAATGTACACACTTTTCACACTAATCTAGTTCATACCTCTCCTCCCTGCATAAATGCTCTTGGTGTCTACGCTATTATTTGTTCCTCCTGTCCTCTTCAGTACTTTGGAGAAACTGGCCGATCTCTTTCTGACGGACTTAGGGAGCACAAAAGTAGTGTTAGGCTTGCCGACACCAACAATGTTCTTTTCTGTCATGTCAGAGATCACAGTCATCCTATTGACTGGTCTTATATATATATATATATATATATAATAAATATTGAGTACAGATATGTCAGTGATTTCTTCTTGCCTCTGCTCCGTAATGGGGCCAACGGCACCAGTGAGAGGGTCACATGACAAACACCCACCACAGAAGACTTTTCCTGACGAAAAATGTTACCACTATATATATGTATAAATATATATATATATATATATATATATATATATATATATATATATATATATATATATATATATATATATATATATATAATTATAGGTTAATAAGGATTAAATTTAATATGAACTTGTTTTGATCAGCAGGAGATTAATCCTGGTAATTCCCTGTTTACTTCCTCAGGCAGACAGCTTATTAGACGTCTAGCGAGGTAGATAAGAGCACGCAAGAACTCACACAAGCACGCACGCAACCACGCACACAACGTTTGTGTGAAAGAAAAATTTTGCAGTCATTGCCCACAAATCAAAATATTTTTTTTTTTTTTTTTTTGTAAAACTCGCTCGATTTTGGTTTTGGGTCAGTGAGAAAAAAAAGGGAAAGAGGGAACACTTCCATTTCTCAGGAGGCAATAAAATCCAGCTAAAAGTGTGGAACTGGTCTCGAAGGCGGATCTTAGTGGATAGTTCCTCAAGTAACATTCTGGCTCGGAAGTAGGAAGGAAGGAACTTGTGATTCAGTCCTTGCTCCTTACGATCGTAAGGGAAGGAATATTCCTCAATGAATGCTGCAACATTCCCCAGGAAAACTTTGCGAGAATTTTTTCTCAATTCACAGCAAACACAATTTGGTGATGAAATTCTAGATTTACTGAACGAAACTTTGTCTAGAGTTTCCTCTGCAAATTGTGGTTTCTGAAATAAACATTTCTAAGGTATATAAGTGCGCATTTTTCTCTTTACAAATACTGTACCTTTATAACAAAAGTCATACCCAATAGCCTTCCTACATACTCTCCATCTCAGCTACTAATACCAACAAACAAGCCACCCACCAACCCACTCAATCAACCCACTAATAACATTAACCTGCAAACCCTACCTACATCGCCTACCTATATCAACTCATCTACCCACCTCCACACTCTCCCGCTTTCCCCCCTCCTCCTATGGCTCCTTATTTTACGTTTCTTCAAGTGTCCTCCTCCTCTTCCCATCCTCCTCCTCCTCCTCCTCCTCCGGTAGCGTTGGCTTCATCTTCCATAACACCTACTTTGATAATAGAAGTGTCAGACATTATGACTGCCATTACAATGTGATAACGTCCGTGTGTATGTGTGACAGAGGGGAGGGGAAGAGGGAGAGGAAGAGGAAGGGGGAAGTGGGAGTGGGAGAGGGAGAGAGGAGAGAGAGAGAGAGAGAGAGAGAGAGAGAGAGAGAGAGAGAGAGAGAGAGAGAGAGAGAGAGAGAGAGAGAGAGAGAGAGAGAGAGAGAGAGAGAGATTTGATTAGATTAGATTTTGCCGCCAAAGCATTATGTGTATTGTGAACGGCAGCGCAAGAACATAAGAATACACAAAAGGTCTTGCAACTATGTCCCAACTGCATTCTTATGAGGTTCACTTTCACTATATATTTTTCTCCTAAGATTATTCCTGATGCTAGACACAGACATACCAAAGTTATATCTCACATTTAGAGTGTTAGTCCATGAATGTCAGTGTGGTGTGTGTACTCACCTACATGAGACTGAAGGGCTCGATTCACAGCTCCTGGCTCCGTTTCTTCGTTGGTCGCCAATAGGTCAACTCTGCTTCAAGAGCCTTATCGTACCTCTTCTTAAAGCTATGTATGAATCCCTTTACCACTCCCCTCTCAAGATTGTTCCACTTCCTGACAACTCTAAGGCTGAAAAAATACTTCATAATATCCCTATGACTCATATGAGTTTTCAACTTCCAGCTGTGCCCTTTTGTTCCTATTTCCCCATCTCTGAAACATTCTGTCCCTGTTCATCCTGTCAATTCTTTTCAGTATTTTGAACACCGTTATCATATCCCCCACTCCTCTTATCCTCTAGTGTCATCAAGTTGAGTTCCTTCACCTCTCCTCACAGGACATACCCTTAGCTCCGGGACTAGTCTTGTTTCAAAGCTCTCAATTTTCTCCAATTTCTTGATATGCTTGACCAGGTGTGGGTTCCATACTGGTGCTGAATACTCCAATATGAGCCTGATGTACACGGTGTACGGTGTCGTTTACGAATCTTTATCAAGATGTCGAAAAACTGTTCTTAGATTTGCCAGACGCGCATTTGCTGCAGCAGTTATTTGGTTTATATGCGCCTCAAGGGATATGCTCGATATAATATTCACCCAGGGTCCTTCTCCTTGAGTGAGTTTTGCACCCTTTACACCCCGAGCCTTTTCTTCGCCTTTAAGTTCCTCGTCCGCTTGTATTCTCCTTATTAGTTCAACGTCTTCTGTGAACAGGGATACCCCTGACTCTGTCCCTTTTGTTATGTCATTCCCGTATTCAAGAAACAGCACCGATCCTAAGACTAATTCTTGTGGAACCCCACTCGTTACTTGCACTCATTCCAAACCTCATCACGGACCATCAATCGTTATTTCCTTCCTGTCAGATATACCCTTATCCACTGTAGTGATTTTCCTGTTATTTCTGCCTGCTTCTCTAACTTCTGTACCAGTCTCTTGTGCGGTACTATGGCAAAAGCCTTATTACAGTCCAAGAAAATGCAATCTGCCGATCACTCACTCTCACCAGTGTGTGTGTGCGTGTGTGTGTGTGGGGGGGGGCAGGTATTTCATAGTTACAAATATAAAATATCCCCTTTTCTTAAATTATTCCATAATAATGTTTAACTTTGCAATAGTTATTCAACTCATCAACCACGCTACTTTTAAATAATTTTTTCCTGCACTCTATATTACAATGCTTCAGCTACTCAAAATTGTATCTTCTTGTTGTCCCCGTTTATATTTCAAAGATTTTTTCCCCCTTCCTGTTTTCTTGCAATCTCTGGTGAACTTATAAGTGGCTATTACATCACCTTTCCTCTTATCTTCAAACTTCCAATAATTTAGTGTCTTCAGACTTTCCTCACAGCTCAAGTTTTTTAATTTTGGAATCAACTTCAAATGCTTTTCTCCCACTTTTATTAAGTTTTTCTTAAACTAGGTGTCTGACATACCTCATCTTGTGTCTGCAATGCTAAAAGTTAGATATAACATACAATAAGTTGAATCTAACACCCCAGTTTGAAATTAACACTCCAGCTTGTATTTAATATACACCAGCCTGGATCTAACACACAATCCCTAAAGATTAATATAAAGAAATTGTATTACTTTGAAAGAGTACTGTAGAAAACATTTATCCTCATAGCACCCCTCTAATAACCCTAAGCACTTACCTTTGTGGCACCCCACTCGTGACCCTGCCGCAAGCATCGATCCCACAGGCATCCCGTTGATGAATCTTTGCATGATTACATTTATCTTATCCCTGAATAATCCAATCACATTTTTCTCTATCTCTTGCCAGGAAATATTTTATCCATTGGTTTGATCTCTTATTCCTATTGTACCTTTGATATATCTTTGATGAGTTTCGAAAATTTTCCTACCCCGGCCCTGGGCAAGGTTTATCTGGTGCTTGCCTAGTCTACCAGGCTGTTGAGGCAGGCGACTCGCTGGCCCGCATAAACCATTATAATTTTCAAGATAATCTTTTATGTGGAGCTTTCTCAGAAGAATTTATACAATCAAAAATACAGCCAGCCAATTCTTATTTTCTGTCATCCTAACATAAAAGTAGCTGGTTAGCTGTGATAGCTACTGGTTTTAGCAGTGGCAGCTGGTGATGTTAACTGTGAAGGTTCTTCTAGCTGTGCTGGTATCTGCAGTGGTAGCTGCTGGTGATAGCTGACATAGATGTGTTAGTTATAATAGCTATTTTAGCTGCTTGTGTTAGCTGTGGTAATTGTGGAAGGTGTCGGTGTTAGCTGCATTAGCCGCGGCAGCTGTGGTTAGCTGGGGTAGCTGTGGAAGAAGAGAAGATCGTCTGTGGTATCCTCGCCAGGCAATGTTTTTACCGCAGACGTGAGAGAGAGAGAATGTTGATGAGCTTTATTGCCTCGCTGCAGATTTGTTTCTTTCCTGGCTGTCTATCTTCTCTATTTTTTCTTTTTCTCTTTCCTAGCAGTCTCTCTCTCTCTCTCTCTTTTGTTCCCCGGGTCGATACTTTAAGTTCACTTCTAATTAGGGAAGTTCATGGTTATAATTTTGTAAACAAACTTTCATCCCACAATTCCTGGAAAAAATGGAGAGAAGAGAAGCTCTTCCAATTTTCCAATAAGGTTTTAATTTGCATTACCGTCGTTCTCATTTTAGCAGGACTGCAATATTAGACACCGAGAAATTTACAGGCGTTGACAATTAACTCTTAGTGAAAATCGCAAACACACACACACACACACACACACACACACACACACACACACACACACACACACACACACACACACACACACACACACACACACCTTTAAGAGGTACGATAAAGCTCATAGAGCAGGGAGAGAGTGGACCTAGATGCGGCTTGCGAAGAGGCGAGGCAAGGAGCTAGGACTTGACTCCTGCAACCACAAATAGGTGATTACACACATGTATGTATGTGCGAGTGTGCATACTGTACATACCATCAATTTCTAATTTTACGAAAGATAGTAAAATTAATTATTTTTAATCAACACAATTACATTTCGTTCGTCGGAAAGCAGAATAAATTTCGCAAAGGGAAAGGTGATCATTTGAATGCGAGACAAGGGATATGTCAACAATATTTATATAACATGATACACACAAATACATAGGGGAAGGGAAGGGGATGGGTGAATCAAGTGTTTGCGTTCAAGCTTATAAGTGAGCAGTATTTAGATAAGGGAAAGGCGCTGTTTGTTGCATTTATGGATTTGGAAATTACATGCAATAGGGTGGTTAAAGGAGAGACGGCGTTCGTGTTGCAAATGTATGGAATAGATGATAAGCTGTTGAAAGATGTGATGAGATTATATGAGGGATGTTAGGCTGAGGTCAATGTTTGTAGGAGAAGGAGGCAATATTTGTCTGCAGAGAATTCTGGCTCGTCTTATTTAGAAGACATTGACACATACAGGCGTCTCGTTTTTCCAACAGGGAACACCGGAGCTCTTATTCACTAAGACACAAACAATCAGTGATATTGCTGAATCTTTCCACTTCTTCCACTGGCTCTCCTATAAAAAAAATCTCTAATCTTCTACATCTGCACTGCTAAATCTGTGGCCTTCTTATGGGCCTGATCTACTTCCACTAATGGGCCCCGCCCTTTTGTGACCACGTTTGCACCTACTGCATTTCTCTGCCTCTCTTCCTCTGGCTGCACTACAAAAATCTCCATCCTTATGCCTCTAAAATTAATAAAGCTCGTGGTGTGCGAAACTTTTCTCAATAAAGATACCAAACTTTTGAATGTATTTCATTCATCATTGTGTCGGTAGTGATCTAATGATGGGAATGATACTAAGTCCTTACGTCAATGATCAGTCATGAAATTACCAGCTTTAACAGAACCAAATGGCAACAATGCTAGTGTATACACCAGTCCATGTGCAAACTGTGATAAACAATACACAGAGGAAACATAATGTAGCTTGGATATCAGAATTCGACAACACCAGTACACTTGTATAATTCCCAACAAACAATGAATGCGTCATTAATTGCGAGAAACAAGTTCATCTTACTGCGTGGAAATATATCAAGATGATTATTAAAGAAGGGGACAGATCAAGAATCTGTGCTAGGAATCGACGATCATCTGTACATCAGACAGTATAAAACAAAACCAGTGTGATTTCAGTTTAGCAAAATCCTCGGCACACATTATCACAAATGGAAAAAAAAACAGCCCATAAACAAACAGTTCACAACTAATAATAGATCAGTAGAACAACTGCTCTTCTCTGCTGTCATCGTCATGACCTGACATACGATCCTTTACATGCTACATTACACTGTTTTTATTTCAGTGTAAGCTGTAATAATAAAAGTTTATTCCGTATATTGTGTCTTGTCGATATTATACTTGTACAACAAGTGTCAGCTAATCACACCTAATTTACCCTATTTTAAATTTAAAATAATTTAACTTAATATAATCTAATTTAACATATTTTAACCTAATTTATCCTAACCTAATTTAATCTAACCCAACTTTACCTAACCCAACTTAACCTAACCTAAAATGCCGTATGTACAGAAATCGTCTCAGGCCAGTAGTGCCAACATGCTGTGGCTTCCTGAGGAATATTGCTCTCGGCACCAGAGCTGTATATTAGGTCATGACATCCATGGCCCATTTGTGCTCCTCGCTAGAGACGTGGCCTGGGCTATTTCCCACGCTGAGGATTACACTCCCACGGTCGGGCTTATACTCCCACGGCCCGAATTACATCGTGCTGTATACACGGTTACAGTAATACTGGATATTGGGTTATACTGGATAATAGTACAACACCCTTGCGATATTCCCACGATGAAGAGAATTCTCCCACGCCTAACATAATTTTTCAACTCCGAAGTTAATACTCACAGGTTTAAAACCTTTTTCCATGCTCAAGAAAATATTCCCAAGCTGATGATAGTATTCCCACTCTGAAGATAGTGCTCCCACTATGAAGATAATACTCCCACTATGAAGATAATACTCCCACGCTGAAGCCAATACTCCCACACTCGTGATAATACCGCCACACTCACGATAATACTGCTACTTCAGGATAATACTGCCACATTCAGGATAATACGCTCAAGATAATACTCCAAAAGCTGAAAAAAAATCATGTGGCTATGGTAGAATTCCAACGACTGGTCGTACGTTCATAGAGGATTTTTTTTCACGAATGTGACTACTCTTTTATTCACAGGGATCGCGTTCCGCCAACATGGAATGCGCAAATAAGGTCAATGTTCCCTACGCGTATGATCATTCCCACGATTATGATCATTTTCAAATGCCTATGATTTTGTACCCACGCCAATGCTGATGCTTCCATATCCATGCTATTATTTCTACGCCTGCGTTTATGTTCCCACGCCTGCACTGACATTCCCACGCATGTACTGATGTTCCCATGCTTGCCCTGATGCTCCCACGCGTGTACTGATGTTCTCATGCTTGCCCTGATGTTCCTACGCCTGCACTGATGTTCCCACGCCTGTACTGATGTTCCCACGCCTGCACTGACGTTTCCACGCCTGTATTGATTTTCCCACGCCAGCACTGTACTGATGTTCCCACGCCTGCACTGTACTGATGTTTCCACGCCTGTACTGATGTTCCCACGCCTGTACCGATGTTTCCACGCCTAATCTAACTTTTACACTCTCATACTATTGGAAATTAAAAAATCTTCTATATACAAGTGCATATGTACAATGTTGTCTGTGTCTCTCAATCTCTGCTCTTTTCTATATTTTTCTGCATGCACGTCTGCTATTTATCTGTCTGTCTGTCTACATTTGTTTTAAATATCACTGCCTAGAAGGCTTCGTAACCCTTCTGTACATTATAACAAATAGATTTCTTCTTCTGACACAAGTTTTACATAAATTTCATATATTCGTTTAACAAGAGAAATCTGCATATATTTTATTTTCAAATATGGCATGTCATATTATATATATATATATATATATATATATATATATATATATATATATATATATATATATATATATACACACACAGTGGAACCTCGGTTTTGGTTCACCTCCAAACTCGAACAATTATGTAAATGTATTTTTGTAAATGCTTTTGTAAGTGTATTTTTGGGGTTCTGAAACGACTAGTCTAATTTACATTTGTCCTTATGGGAACAAATTCGTTCGGTAATGGCACTCGAACAAAATTCTTGAATGAATTTTCAACGATAACCGAGGGTCCACTGTATATATATTTAAATTCACCCTAACCAAGGACGAGGCTGCATCGCCGCAGTCACCCCTCCAGTTAGTAGCCATACCCAAAGATGCCTAACCCAACCAAGCGAAGCTCCCCTTACCCCTTTTAACTGGTGGTTCTTCGCTACTCCTATATTACATTTTAGTCTGGAGAGTCATACATTACGCTATATTACCCTGGAAGCCATAATATATTTCTCAAGTTAAGAGATATATTGAAAGAGTTTGGAAAGTGTAGAGAAAGTAAGAAAATGTAATAATATGTGTGGAGAGGAACATCATCATTGACAAAATTATTATTATTAGTGGTGAGGTGGTCTTGGTGGTAGTCGTGGTGGAGGTGGTGGTTGTCGTAGTGGTAGTGGTGGTGGTGGTGGATGTGGAGGTAGTGGATGTAGAGGTTGTGGGGGTGGTGGTGATCGTAGTGGTGGTGATGATAGTGATGGTGGTTAATCACATGTAGGCCAGTACTTTAAACCGGGATAATTTACTTTACCTGGCGAAGACAAAAATATAAGTTACAGAACAAGCTATTATTTGGACGTTTCTCTCTGTGCAGACCTTTTACTGTAACATGTGTCTCTATGTAGAGCTTTTATTGTGACACCTGCCACTCGGTACAGAGCATTCCTTGTCACAACGTTTCGTTCTGTGTAAATCTATTATGCCAAAACGTCGTTTCCCCCACATCCTCAAGTATTACGTAACCTGTGTTTTCGATAGTTACATTTGCACGTTTATTTACATGGAATAGAGGGAAAGACTCAGGACCCATTCCTCAAGCAGATCCATGTGCCTCTTGCCTTTCTAGCTAGTGTTTCCATTACGCAGGACCCATTCCTCAAGCAGATCCATGTGCCTCTTGCCTTTCTAGCTAGTGTTTCCATTACGCAGGACCCATTCCTCAAGCAGATCCATGTGCCTCTTGCCTTTCTAGCTAGTGTTTCCATTACGCAGGACCCATTCCTCAAGCAGATTTATGTGCCTCTTGCCTTTCTAGCTAGTGTTTCCACTACGCAGGACACATTCCTCAAGCAGATCCATGTGCCTCTTGCCTTTCTAGCTAGTGTTTCCATTACTCAGGACCCATTCCTCAAGCAGATCCATGTGCCTCTTGCCTTTCTAGCTAGTGTTTCCATTACTCAGGACCCATTCCTCAAGCAGATCCATGTGCCTCTTGCCTTTCTAGCTAGTGTTTCCATTACTCAGGACCCATTCCTCAAGCAGATCCATGTGCCTCTTGCCTTTCTAGCTAGTGTTTCCACTACGCAGGATCCATTCCTCAAGCAGATCCATGTGCCTCTTGCCTTTCTAGCTAGTGTTTCCATTACGCAGGACCCATTCCTCAAGCAGATCCATGTGCCTCTTGCCTTTCTAGCTAGTGTTTCCACTACGCAGGACCCATTCCTCAAGCAGATCCATGTGCCTCTTGCCTTTCTAGCAAGTATTCATCTTTGTTTTAAAAACAAAATCCTCCCCAAATAATTTTGATACGAGGCCTCGTTTCATGAGCACACACGAGTGATTTAAGTGTCAAGTTAATGTCAAAAGGCAATCTCAAGTTAATGTTTGGAAAGAGAAGAAAGCGTTGAAGTGAAGGAAGGCTTGGAGAAAAGTGAAGGAAATGTTAGAAAAACAACAGCAAAATAACAAATATTATCTTCAGAGAGAAAAAAAAGTCAATAATGTATGACTAATGTTTGAATAGAAATATGGTAATGTGTATTTTTTTAATCTATTAAAGATGAGACAAATCACATAGTACACTGTAGCTGCTGATTTTAGAGAAGTCTGCCAAAAAAAGGAAGAGAGGTTTGTCCATGGATGCAAAAAGGGGAACATGACAGTGTCGACACTTCTGGGTGGGTAGGAGAGACAGTCTTTAAATGCTGCAGGAAACAAAGAGCTGGATGGAAGGACTGAACCTATGTAGAAAACATAAGTGCAAAACAAGCTCTGATTGTGGTGACAACGTTTCGCTCTACATAAAGCAAAACACTCCCACAATGATTGATCTGCACCTGTGTTTACGCCATCTCTGTAGGCTGTACCCCGTTTTATTTAGTTATAATGCTCAGTCTGTGATCACGTGGGGTAAATGTAACAGAATAACGAGCGAATAAATTGTAAAAATGCACAGCGGTATGAAAAAATAATTCAAAGAGCAGAGGAGGGATTGAAATGGTCGTGTACAACGAATGGAGAAAATTAACTTAATTAAGGCATATAAATCTGGGCAGAATGGGAGGTGGTGTAGGGAACGTCTGTGGAAGGGTTGGAAGGATTATGTGAGTCAAGGTTTGATCTCCAGCTGAAGCTCTCAAACAGAGATTGAAATATATAGTCTATTGTTTTACACTGCTTTTCTGTCTAAATGTCCTCAGTCCATTGACATGTATCCATTAACTTTCTCTTATATATATATATATATATATATATATATATATATATATATATATATGTCGTGTCGAATAGGTAAAACTTGCGATTTTAGCTTAAATAGCAACGCTCTTCTTGCCGAATAAGGCAAGCTAAAATTTGTGTATGCAATAATTTGGCAAAAATCATTCTGAACCTAACGAAAAAAATATATTTCATTGTGTTTGTTTATTATTAAATTATTGTAAACTTATCTAAAATATATTTAGTTGGATCAGGCTAAATTAAATTGGGCTTGTTAAAATAAGGTTAGGTAAGTTTTCTAAGGTTCTTTTGATACAAAATTATAATTTGTTTACATTAACAAATGAAAAAATTTATCTTTAAACGTATAAAAGAAAATTTTAGAAAGGACTTAATTTTAAATGAGTTCTTCCTAACTGACCAGTTTTACCTATTCGGCACGACATTATATATATGAACAGAAGCGCTCTACCACTGGTCTACGAGGCTTCTAAAATAGGAACGTTTCACAGACAGCACTGCTATATCATGACTGAGTTAAAGGTCACCATTTGAAGCCTCGAATGAACACAGCCTTCATAAAGTGATATTTGTGAAATGTTTAACAAAAATAATAAAAATCCCTTAAAAAATATATAGCAAGTTTCTGAAACTCTCCCAAAGATCAACAAAGATTTAAAAATACATAAATTAAGGAATTTTATATAAAGCATTCGCATACCAGTTTTGAAGCATTTTAATAAGGATATTGAGAAACAATGAAAAAACCTACATCCCCAATTAATTAGTTAGATAAACTTTCAGCAATTTGCTAGGGGGGTTAAAAGTGTATAGTCCATTATAATGCTCTGAGTTAAGTCTAATTTATAAGAGTTTTAAAGTATTTAAAAAGATTCAACTATGTACGTTCGTTTTCTGAACGCCAGTGTGCTGTAAATTTTTAGTTAATGTAAAGAGATGCTATGTAAGACGTGAGAAAAGCGTAAATAAACTCAAATTATTATTATAGTTATTGTACTATTATTAATTATTAAATTTATGGAAAGCAGTCATACATCTTCTGGGGAATGAGAGGAAATCATGTTTGACCTAGAGAGGGTAGCTCCAGTTCCTTGAATGAAGAACCCTTCAGAGCATCAAAGAGCGCGAATGTTGCTAATCTCGTCTGAATCATTTATGATCAATTTTATGAAGACGTTATCCAGCAGAGCTGTTCAGCCGTACGCCAGGCAGCGCTGCTTTATGAATGAAGTTGCAGATTATCATACTGTATAGTTTCCCCTGAGCTGCGTTTATAATAGCACGCACGAAGAGCCATAAATTGTATGTGGTCCTTTAGGAATAATTTTGGCGTTACCATGAAACTACTGCTATAAAATGTTTCTAATTTAAAAGGTATATATATACCTGGAGTCTACCTGGAGGGTATTCCGGGGATCAATGCCCCCGCGGCCCAGTCCACGACCAGGCCTCTCATATATATAATATAGTGGACCCTCGCTATTCGAACACCAAAACTCACCCTTTTATGTAAGTTTATTATTGTAAGAGTTTTCATAAGTGTATTTTTGGGGGTCTGAAATAGATTAACCTAATTTACATCATTCCTTATGGGAATAAATTCTGTAAATATATATATATATATATATATATATATATATATATATATATATATATATATATATATATATTATATATATATATATATATATATTATTGTAACTACGAAAAAGTGGTATTGAATTAATAACAACACTGCGACTGGCCGAGGATTCGAACCCATGTCGTTTTGGCCCGCTTCATGGTGAGCGAGAACCACACATGACGCTCTAAAAAAAATCACACAAAAAAAACACACACACAGAAAAGTAGAATCAAGGCTATCAGGAATCATATGTCGTCCCAATAAAAGTTTATGTATGGTGTCCTCCCCCTGGTACTGTATGACCCCACCTGACTCGCTAAATAGTAATAACAGCATCTCAGCGATTTTCCGTGTATATAATAAGTGTACTACTAAACTACTCTCTCTGGTCTCTGGCATCCCCCGTGGTTCCAGCTCACTTATCTCAGCGTGCGCTTCAATGTTACTCCAGAAAGTGCAGATTATCCCCAGAGTTCGTTCATGAACACATTCTAAGGATACTATGACTTCAGTCTCAGAGGTAGGGAAGAAAAGTTAGCTCGATGCTGGTGAAGGATTCTTCATCCAAGGCATTGGAGCTACTTTATATTTCCTTGGGTCCAAGCTGATTAACTCTTCTCTCCCAGTTCTGCAGGCGTTGTGTGGCCGCTCCCCCCTGCTGCTTTAGAGCTTTCCTATGATTATAATATTATTACAGTTAATAATAAGCATTAATAACAGTAGCAATAATAATAATAATGAAAATAAAAATATTATTAATATAATATTATATTTATTATTATTATCAATTCAGTGGAAGCGCCGGAGATAGAAGTCATAATGGTAACATCAAGACAATTCTAAATACATAAAATGAAAGCTGACTGGAAAAATGAATACCGAAATTTGTCTTTATTAGTGACGTCTTCCTTTGAGAGATGACAAAACGCTAATCCTACTCTGCTTTAGAAAATGAAGTCCAAGAGACCCTAAATATATCTGGTACAGTCCGACAAGACAGGCGTCTCCAAATCTGGAAGAAATATACACATCTCTTGTTTTGAAGAGTGTAACGCTGAAGGTTTGTTGCAAAAAGGCACACGTATGTAAATGTGATTTTTTCAACAAACCATCACCGTTACACTCTTCAAACCAAGAGATGTGTATATTTCTGCCAGATTCGGAGATTGTAGGACTGTACCACATATGTTTAGTGTCTCCAAAGTTTGAAGGGTCTCTTGGTCTTCATTTTCTAAAGTAGAATAGGATTAGTGTTTTGTCCTCTCTCAAAGGAAGACGTCCTTAATAAAGACAAATTTCGGTTTTCCTTTTTCCAGTCAGCTTTCATTTTATGTATTTGGAGTTGTCTTGAGGTTACCATTATTACTTCTATCTCCGGCGCTTCCATTGAATTGATAATAATAAACATATAATAATAATAATAATAATAATAATAATAATAATAATAATAATAATAAAATAATAATAATAATAATAATAATAAGCCCACGATTACACTAGAAACCACGGAACGGGCGGGAACTGAACCCATGGCAAGTGAGTCCTAAAACTCCAGGTCATAATTATACTGTTTCGCTCTAACTAGAAAATATTCAAGTTATACGGAGGATTGCATAAAACTCACAATCACACTTCCTGTTGAATGCAATCCTGTGTGTTTTACAGAGGAATACAAACAAAGATACATACGTATTCCCTGCAAAAATGTAATTCTCAGTATGACCTAAAAAAGTTATGCTTACAGCGAAACGTCATCTGTCTACAGATTCGTTTTGCATGCACGTGTCACTGTCCACAATACAGATCTCTTTCAACCTGAGTTTCGATTTTGCGTGCGAGCTGTGTCTCACCTTTCACGAAGAGCTACTTAAACTGCACGGTAAGACCGTGAGAAGCCACAAAGATATGAGCTTCTAGGTACGAGATGCATCGCAAACCAGGGTAATTCTTTTCTTTATAAGTCAATGAATACTAGAACATCTCTCCGTGGATGAGCACTGGACCACTGATCAGTGGAACACAATGCCTTGAAAGAATGAACACTCTCCAGCGAGGATAAACACGAGAACACAATGCTAAGGGAATGAACACCATAAAATTACCTCTCCACTTTTAAAAGCAGTCTCCTGTACTAAAGTCACTTCAATTTGACAGAAGAAGCCTGCTACACAGACGAATGGTTTCGGCAATAACGGTACACAAGTGATGTACACGTGTCTCATTCATCAACAAATTGACCTCCAAGGATAAACACAGAAAATAATGCCCTCCGAGGATGTAAGCGCAAAAAAGATATATATTCCTGCCAGAAAATACATGACCCTCTTCCCAGGACTGACTGGTGGGACTACCTGTCGCCCATTCCTAGTCCATCTCCCCAGCGGCCCTGTTGAAAAAAAAAGAATAAAAAAAAAGAGTGCAGTTGTCACTAGAACCCATGGGGATAGTTGTCGCTCTGCTTGACAAATAAAAATAAAGGTTAGGTAAAAGATACATGTGCAACTAATGGGATATTTTATTGTGGTAATGTTTCGCTCTCCAGGAGCTTTGTCAAACCGTTACAAACAATACAGGGACACAGAGGATATATATATATATATATATATATATATATATATATATATATATATATATATATATATATATATTTTATCTTCTTCTTTCAACACGTCGGCCGTTTCCCACCGAAGCGGGGACGAAAGTTTTCCTTTTACATTTAGTAATATATACGGCCGACGTGTTGAAAGAAAGAAGATATATATATATATATATATATATATATATATATATATATATATATATATATATATATATATATATATCCTCTGTGTCCCTAGAAAGACACAAGCTTATAAACGACAACCAGCACGGTTTCAGGGAAGGAAAATCCTGTGTCACAAACCTACTGGAGTTTTATGACAAGGTAACAGAAGTAAGACACGAGAGAGAGGGTGGATAGACTGCATTTTTTTGGACTGCAAGAAGGCGTTCGACACAGTTCCTCACAAGAGATTAATGCAAAAGCTAGAGGATCAGGCACACGTAACAGGAAAAGCACTGCAATGGATCAGAGAATATCTGACAGGGAGGCAACAACGAGTCATGGTACGTGACGAGATGTCAGAGTGGGCACCTGTGACGAGTGGAGTTCCACAAGGGTCAGTCCTAGGACCTGTACTGTTTTTGGTATATGTGAATGACATAACGGAAGGGGTAGACTCAGAAGTGTCACTATTTGCAGATGATGTGAAGTTAATGAGAAGAATCAAATCAATCGAGGATCAGGCAGGACTACAAAGAGACCTGGACAGGCTGCAAGCCTGGTCCAGTAAGTGGCTCCTTGAATTTAACCCTGCCAAATGTAAAGTCATGAATATCGGGGAAGGGCAAAGAAGACCGCAGACAGAGTATAGTCTAGGTGGCCAAAGACTGCAAACCTCACTCAAAGAAAAAGATCTTGGGGTGAGTATAATACCGAGCACATCTCCTGAGGCACACATCAATCAGATAACTGCTGCAGCATACGGGCGGCTGGCAAACCTAAGAATAGCGTTCCAATACCTCACTAAGGAATCATTCAAGACTCTGTATACCATATACGTCAGGCCCATACTGGAGTATGCAGCACCAGTTTGGAACCCACACCTGGTCAAGCACGTCAAGAAATTAGAGAAAGTGCAAAGGTTTGCAACAAGACTAGTCCCAGAGCTAAGGGATTGTCCTACGAAGAAAGGTTAAGGGAAATCTGCCTGACGACACTAGAGGACAGGAGGGTTAGGGAGACATGATAACGACATATAAAATACTGCGAGGAATAGATAAGGTGGACAGAGACAAGATGTTCCAGAGAGGGGACACAGAAACAAGGGGTCACAATTGGAAGTTGAAGACTCCTATGAGTCAAAGGGATGTTAGGAAGTATTTCTTCAGTCATAGAGTTGTCAGGAAGTGGAATAGCTTAGAAAGCGACATAGTGGAGGCAGGAACCATACATAGTTTTAAGACTAGGTTTGATAAAGCTCGTGGAGCAGGGAGGAGAGAGAGAGGACCTAGTAGCAATCAGTGAAGAGGCGGGGCCAGGAGCTATGACTCGACCCCTGCAACCACAAATAGGTGAGTACAAATAGGTGAGTACAGGAGAAGGGGTTACTAGCCCCTTGCTCCCGGCATTTTAGTCGCCTCTTACGACACGCATGGCTTACGGAGGAAGAATTCTGTTCCACTTCCCCATGGAGAATATATATATATATATATATATATATATATATATATATATATATATATATATATATATATATATATATATATATATAACACACACACACCTTTTGAGTCCATGTATTGTTTGTAACGGACTGACAAAGCTCCTGAAGCGCGAAACGTTGCCACAATAAAATGTCGCATTAGTTGCACGTGTCCTTTTACCTAATGTACTGTCGATAATTCTATAAACAATAATACAGAAATAAAGGTACTGGTAGATGGACGATGGATAACATAGGCAGTGTTTTCGACTTCCTCAGCTGACACGATATCATAACACGAGTGCAAACAAATCCCAGAACCAGTGAGCTAGCTAGTGCTTAGCACACTAGCCTGTGAGTTTTGGGACTCGTCTGCCATGGGTTCGAACCCTACCCGTTCTGTGATTTGACTTCCTAAGGCGATTACTACGACGTAAACTGGGTAGCACTAAAAATAGATTGTGCAAATAATTTTGTTCGGTGGGTTTGAGTTTGAGAAGAACGTGCCTACTATGGTGCCAATAGGCCTGCTGAAGTATTTCTCCATGCTTATGTTCTATTATCTGCCTTCCTCAGTGCCCGTGTACCTGATTCTTTCCTCACTTGTTTCTACCTATCTCACCCTTAGCCACCCTACTCACCCCTACTTCATCACCCATACTATCTGTCTCCCTCTATCTGCTTACCTTCCTCACCCTAACCAACATTCCTCACATTTCCACCTCCCCCCCTCCTATCTTACTTTGTATTCTATGTTTAATGTATCCGTCCTCATCAACCCTTCTCCCTCATCACAAAACCCATGTCACCAAGCCCACCTCACCACAACTACCCCCAAACACATCACAAACTACCTCCTTCCCTTCCAGAACCCTCCACCTCTCCTCCCCTTCCTTACTGTACGCTAGAGACCAGGCATCTTTAAGGCTGGACACCCACACGTCTTCGGCGATTGTCTCTCTCTCTCTCTCTCTCTCTCACTCTCTCTCTCTCTCTCTCTCTCCTCTCTCTCTCTCTCTCTCTCTCTCACTCTCTCTCTCTCTCTCTCTCTCTGTCATTACTAGGAAATTATTAATATACAGAGGGGTCCCGACATACAAACATTCTTCAACTTATAAATATGTTTCTACAAAAACAATCAAGATATGCTTTATTTTTTTTACTTCAAATCTGTTGATACAAAATAAAAACAATTCCTTAGCGTCCCTTTCTTGAGTGGTATATTGTGTAAAGTGGAGAGTTTGTAACACAGGGAATGGTAGTGCATGTGCAAAGCTTAAAACAATTATATAATCATTAGTAGTTGTCAATTATTATTATTAGTTTTCATTCCTCTCCTGCATATTATTCCTTATTTCTCGCTTTCTTTGCCTTTACTTCTCTCTCCCTCTACTTCCCTCTCTCCCTCACTCTCTTAACTCGTGTGCCCTCTTCATTACCCTGTCAACACAGGAGGAGTTGCTCCTTATCCCGCCTGCTCTTCCTCTTTCTAAAGTGACATTTATATATGTTCTTATTGTTTCACTTTTCCCTCGCTTGGTCTTCCCTCTTGTTTAAACACTTTTTCACCTCCCTCCGCCACCAGCAATTTTTTTCTGACAAGAGATATTATTAGGCTTTTATTTTTATACCTCTGCACACTAAGAATTTGATTAAATTCCTCAATAAGAATGTCGTTATCTCTCCAAATACCAAGAATGTCCAAATTTGGTATATTTCGATTTAAAAACACAATACTTTGCTAAGTATGCAATATTAATGTAACGAGAATATTATATTTAGTGCCTTGTGCATGAGTTCATACGACAGTTTTAACTTTTTGTGAGATAATTATCTATCTACTCGCTACGTCCTAGTTCTAGCCTTTTACACACACACACACACAATATATATATATATATATATATATATATATATATATATATATATATAGGTAGTAGGTTGGTAGACAGCAACAGCCCAGGGAGGTACTACCGTCCTGCCAAGTGAGTGTAAACCAAAAGCCTGTAATTGTTTTACATGATGGTAGGATTGCTGGTGTCCTCTTTCTGTCTCATAATCATGCAAGATTTCAGGTATGTCTTGTTACTTCTACTTACACTTAGGTCACACTACACATTCATGTACAAGCATATACACACCCCTCTGGGTTTTCTTCTATTTTCTTACTAGTTCTTGTTCTTATTTCCTCTTATCTCCATGGGGAAGTGGCACAGAATTCTTCCTCCGTAAGCCATGCGTGTCGTAAGAGTCGACTAAAATGCCGGGAGCAGGGGGCTAGTAACCCCTTCTCCTGTATATATTACTAAAGTTAAAAAGAGAAACTTTTGTTTTTCTCTTTGGGCCACCCTGCCTTGGTGGGAGACGGCCGACTTGTTGAAAACAAAGCTGAAGGGGGTAGGCGAGTTTCAGTGGGGAGAAATAAATGGGATTAAGTCAGGAGTATCTGAGAGAGTTAGAGCTAAGGAAGGGGTAGCAATAATGTTGAAGGATCAGTTATGGAAGGAAAAGAGGGAATATAAATGTGTAAATTCAAGGATTATGTGGATTAAAATAAGGGTCGGATGCGAAAAGTGGGTCATAATAAGCGTGTATGCACCTGGAGAAGAGAGGAGTGTAGAGGAGAGAGAGATTTTGGGAGATGTTAAGCGAATGTATAGGAACTTTTGAACCAAATGAGAGAGTAATTGTGGTAGGGGACCTAAATGCTAAAGTGGGAGAAACATGCAGAGAGGGTGTAGTAGGTAAGTTTGGGGTGCCAGGTGTAAATGATAATGGGAGCCCTTTGATTGAACTTTGTATAGAAAGGGGTTTAGTTATAGGTAATACATATTTTAAGAAAAAGAGGATAAATAAGTATACAAGATATGATGTAGGGCGTAATGACAGTAGTTTGTTGGACTATGTATTGATAGATAAAAGACTGTTGAGTAGACTTCAGGATGTACATGTTTATAGAGGGGCTACAGATATATCAGATCACTTTTTAGTTATAGCTACAGTGGGAGTAAAAGGTAGATGGGATACAAGGAAAATAGAATCAGTAAGTAAAAGAGAGGTGAAGGTTTATAAACTAAAAGAGGAGGCAGTTAGGGTAAGATATAAACAACTATTGGAGGATAGATGGGCTAGTGAGAGTGTAGGCAATGGGGTCGAAAATGTATGGGGTAGATTTAAAAATGTAGTGTTAGAGTGTTCAGCAGAAGTTTGTGGTTACAGGCGAGTGGGTGCGGAGGGAAGAGGAGCGATTGGTGGAATGATGATGTAAAGAGAGTAGTAAGGGAGAAAAAGTTAGCATATGAGAGGTTTTACAAAGTAGAAGTGATGCAAGGAGGGAAGAGTATATGGAGAGAAAAGAGAGGTTAAAAGAGTGGTGAAGCAATGTAAAAGAGAGCAGATGAGAGAGTGGGTGAGATGTTATCAGCAAATTTTGTTGAAAATAAGAAAAGTTTTGGAATGAGACTAATAAGTTGAGGAAGCCTAGAGAACAAATGGATTTGACAGTTAAAAATAGGAGAGGAGAGTTATTAAATGGAGAGTTAGAGGTATCGGGAAGATGGAGAGAATATTTTGAGGATTTGTTAAATGTTGATGAAGACAGGGAAGCTGTGATTTCGTGTGTAGGGCAAGGAGGAATAACATCTTGTAGGAGTGTGGAAGAGCCAGTTGTGGGTGTAGGGAAGTTCGTGAGGCAGTGGGTAGAATGAAAGGGGGTAAGGCAGCTGGGATTGATGGGATAAAGATAGAAATGTTAAAAGCAGGTGGGGATATAATTTTGGAGTGGTTGGTGCTATTATTTAATAAATGTATGGAAGAGGGTAAGGTACCTGGGGATTGGCAGAGAGCGTGTATTGTTCCTTTGTATAAAGGCAAAGGGGACAAAAGAGAGTGCAAAAATTATAGGGAATAAGTCTGTTGAGTGTACCTGGTAAAGTGTATGGTAGAGTTATTATTGAAAGAATTAAGAGTAAAACAGAAAGCAGGATAGCAGATGAACAAGGGGGCTTTAGGAAAGGTAGGGGTGTGTAGACCAAGTGTTTACAGTGAAACATATAGGTGAACAGTATTTGGATAAGGGTAAAGATGTTTTTGTGGCATTTATGGATTTGGAAAAGGCGTATGATAGGGTGGATAGGGGGGCAATGTGGCAGATGTTGCAGGTGTATGGAATAGGAGGAAGGTTACTGAAGGCAGTGAAGAGTTTTTATGAGGATAGTGAGGCTCAGGTTAGAGTGTGTAGGAGGGAAGGGGACTATTTCCCAGTAAAAGTGGGCCTTAGACAAGGATGTGTGATGTCACCGTGGTTGTTCAATATATTTATAGATGGGGTTGTAAGAGAAGTGAATGCGAGGGTCTTGGCAAGAGGTGTTGGGCTAAAAGATAAAGAAGCAAATACAAAGTGGGAGTTGTCACAGTTGCTTTTTGCTGATGACACTGTGCTTTTGGGAGATTCTGAAGAGAAGCTGCAGAGGTTGGTGGATGAATTTGGTAGGGTGTGTAAAAGAAGAAAATTGAAAGTGAATATAGGAAAGAGTAAGGTGATGAGGATAACAAAAAGAATAGGTGACGAAAGATTGGATATCAGATTGGAGGAGAGAGTATGGAGGAGGTGAATGTATTCAGATATTTGGGAGTGGACATGTCGGCGGATGGGTCTATGAAGGATGAGGTGAATCATAGAATTGATGAGGGGAAAAGGGTGAGTGGAGCACTTCGAGTCTGTGGAGACAAAGAACCTTGTCCATGGAAGTAAAGAGGGAATGTATGAAAGTATAGTTATACCAACGCTCTTATATGGGTGTGAAGCATGGGTGATGAATGTTGCAACGAGGAGAAGGCTGGAGGCAGTGGAGATGTCATGTCTGAGGTCAATGTGTGGTGTGAATATAATGCAGAGAATTCGGAGTTTGGAAATTAGGAGGAGGTGCGGGATTACCAAAACGATTGTCCAGAGAGCTGAGGAGGGGTTGTTGAGGTGGTTTGGACATGTAGAGAATGGAACGAGACAGAGTGACTTCGAGAGTGTATGGATCTGTAGTGGAGGGAAGGCGGGTAGGGGTCGGCCTAGGAAAGGTTGGAGGGAGGGGTAAAGGAAGTTTTGTGTGCGAGGGGCTTGGATTTCCAGCAAGCATGTGTGAGCGTATTTGATAGGAGTGAATGGAGGCATATGGTTTTTAATACTTGACGTGCTGTTGGAGTGTGAGCAAAGTAACATTTATGAAGGGATTCAGGGAAACCGGCAGGCCGGACTTGAGTTCTGGAGATGGGAAGTACAGTGCCGGCACTCTGAAGGAGGGGTGTAAATGTTGCAGTTTTATAACTGTAGTGTAAAGCACCCTTCTGGCAAGACAGTGATAGAGTGAATGATGATGAAAGTTTTTCTTTTCGGGCCACCCTGCCTTGGTGGGAATCGGCCGATGTGTTAATAAAATAAAATAAAAAAATATATATATATATATATATATATATATATATATATATATATATATATATATATATATATATATATATATATGGTGCCTCACTGTGTGCCTCCGGAAAAAGGATGGAGGAATCAGGCCCATTGCAGTGGGCAACACCCTTCGGCGCCTAGTTGCCAAGGCTGCAGTACGAAGGGTGAGTCAAGATGCTGCCTCAATGTTGAAACCAACTCAGCTCGGTTTTGGTGTTCAACAAGGCTGTGAAGCAGCTGCCCATGCAGCACGAGTATACATCAACAACATGTCCAATGAAAAGCCTTAATCAAATTGGACTTTGCCAATGCTTTCAACTCAGTCAGAAGGGATGCTGCTCTTCAAGCAGTTTCTAGGCACTTTCCTTCCCTCTATCCCTTCATAGAATCGTGTTATAGTGTGGCTTCTAAACTTTTGTTTGGGGACCATGAAATTGACTCGTGTGAGGGTGTGCAACAGGGGACCCTCTTGCTCCCTTTCTATTCTGTCTAGCCATCAAGGATGTCACAGAAACATTGTCCAGTGAGCTCAATATCTGGTTCTTGGATGACGGGACCCTAGCTGGCACTACACAATCTCTCCTGGGAGACATCAGGAAAATTAAAGATATGGTAGGCAGCCTGGGCCTATCTTTAAACCCCACCAAATGTGAGATAGTTTCCACCAATCCACAGATGATCCAGGACATTAGGGCTGTTTTACCAGGGGCACGAGCCATCGATCCAGCCAACAGCACTCTCCTTGGTGCTCCCTTGGGCCCAATGCCATCGATCTGGTCCTGGAAAAAATCTCCGACCTCAGGACGATGGAAGGTAGGATGAAAGACATTGATACACATGATGCCTTCTACCTACTCACCAGGTGCCTGTCAATCCCAAAACTTACATACTTCCTGAGATGTTCCCCAGCCTTCAACAGCCCGAAACTCGAGGAATACGACTCTCTCCTCAAGACCACGCTAGAGAGTGTATTGAATCTTTCCCTCGAAGATGGACAGTGGTTGCAAGCTTCACTTCCAGTCAGACTTGGAGGGCTGGGAGTACGCAAATCCTCCCAGATTGCCCTACCAGCCTTCTTATCCTCTTCCATAGCATCAAATGAGCTAATAAAACAAATTCTTCCATACAACCTCAGTGATTCAGCAGGAATACAGGACCCTAGCTACACCAGTGCCATCACTGATTGGGAGACTCTTGCTGCTCCAACACCAAAACCTAGTGAAGAACAGGCCTACAAACAGTCAAGCTGGGACAGCCCCATTGTTGAAAAGATACTTGCCAATATGCTCAGGGCCGTAACATCAGACAGGAGACTGCCCGTCTCCTAGCCGTGAGTGCACATCACTCTGGGGACTTCCTCCAAACAGTTCCCATTTCGGCCATGGGAACACGCCTGACCCTAAGACCCTTCGTATTGCAGTGGCTCTGCGCCTTGCTGCCCCCATTCACACGGAATATACGTGTATTTGCGGCGATGCGCAAGCCGACCAATATGGTCTACATGGTCTTAACTGTTCTAAAACCAAGGGTTGGCATGCAAGACACAATGAGGTCAACGACATCATAAAGAGAACCTCGCTACAGCTGGATGCCCAGCCGAGAGAGAGCCTCGATCACTAGCAGCCAACAACGCCCACAACCCAGCAAACCGCCCCGACGGGATCACCATCTATCCTTGGAAGAATGGCAAGCTCTTAGCATGGGATTATACCTGCGTGTCGACACTGGCTGACACCTACATCCATCACAGTGTTGGGCGACAGGAGGAGCTGCTGACCACAGAGAGGAGTACAAGATCGGCAAGTACAGGGACATAAGCCAACAGTATAAATTTGTCCCAGTGGGATCGGAGACCTTCGGAGCGTGGGGAAAAATGCAACACGTTTCCTTAAAGAGCTGGGTTCCAGACTCATCGACACCACCAGGGACCCAAGGGCAGCCACGTTCATGTTCCAGCGTCTCAGCGTGGCCATCCAGAGGGGAAACGCATGCTGCATACTCGGCTCGCGCCGGCTTCGGAGGAGCTGGAGGAGATTCATAATCTTTGACATATTGTACCATTGTATTCATGTTCATGTTTGTGTGTTTTATAAATGTATTCTGTCTATTAATAAAACATTTATATGTATGTATGTGTGTATATAGGATGGGGTGGTAGGAGAAGTGGAATATTCAAACGGCTTCAGGAAGAAATCCAAATATTCTTCCTTGATGCCTTTTATCCACTTCTCCGAGGCTATGGGTCCCACAATTTGCACCAGAGGTGGACCCCATCCTAATATATATATATATATATATATATATATATATATATATATATATATATATATATATATATATATGCGTGTGTGTGTAAATGTTCCTAAGCTTTTACCTTCTGTATTGTCTCAGCATATTTATATTTTGCTTTCATCTTCAGAATACCCCCACCCTGTCTCTTTTTTCCCCCTTGAGTTTTTGGTGTTGTCCCTGTGTGACATGCAGGAGGAAGGTCACAAAAGTGTGTCAACACAACGTTCACTGACCTCGCCAGTGAACGTACATGTTCCCACGTTTTTCGCTCAAAAATGTTAGAACTTTTTTTTTAATTTTCAGCCATTTTTATTTTAGTGTGGCGAGAATTCTTTGACACTCTTAATTGCTTTACGACGAAGTCACAATACTCAATACTAAAACAATTCCCAATTAACCCACTGACTGGAAATGGAAATTTTTTTCTGCTTCCTCCTGCTTTTTATTCTCATTAGTTTTACATCTGAAAATACGGAAATACACGATTTTATATCCTATGGAATTTCAGTTTCTCATATTAAGAACAGTACTGGCTCCATGACTGGCTCTAGGAGTGCCTCCTCGTCACCTCTGCCCATCCTGACACTTTCTGCCTTGTCATCACTATCTCTTCTTAAATATTCTAAAATCCGTTACAGTACCTCTTGCATTATCTCTGCCTGTTTTTATAGTTTCTGGATCAATCTTTGGTGTAGTGCAATATAAAATGATTTTTTATCAATCCAAAAGTGTGCACTACACGCACCTTCTATAAGTTCCACTTCTGTCACCCGTTCTTATAACCTTAGTAGGTCAGTAATACAGGACTTTCACTCTATATTGCCATAGTTGGTTGGTATTTACAAACTGCCTGTACTTCAAGGACTCAGTGGGCCACTACCTTCGATAATATGCATGTTAACGTTACAGTGAGGTGTATGTTGCACTTACCTAGTTGTGGTTGCAGGGTCGATTCACAGCTCCTGGCCCCGCCTCTTTCACTGATCGCTACTAGGTCACTCTTCCTGCTCCATGAGCTTAACCATACCTCTTCTTAAAACTATGTATGGATCCTGCCTCCACTACATCACTTCCCAGACTATTCCACTCTCTGACAACTCTGACTGAAGAAATACTTCCTAATATTCCTGTGATTCATCTGAGTCTTCAACTTTAATTGTGACCCTTGTTTCTGTGTCCCATCTCTGGAACATCCTGTTTCTGTCCATCTTGTCAATTCCTCTCTAATTTCCTTACGTGTTTGGCTAGGTGTGGGTTCCAAACTGATGCTGCATACTCCAATATAGGCCTGACATACACGGTGTACAGGGTCCTGAACGATTCCTTATTGAGATGTCGGAATGCTATTCTTAGCTTTGCTAGGCGCCCATATGCTGCAGCAGTTATTTGGTGATGTGCGCCTCAGATGTGCCTGGTGTTATACTCACCCAAGATCCTTTTCCTTGAGTGAGGTTTGTAGTCTCTGTCCCCGTAGACTGTACTGCGTCTGCGGTCTTCTTTGCCCTTCCCCAATCTTCATGACTTTGCACTTGGTGGGGTTGAACTCCAGGAGCCAGTTTCTGGACCAGGCCTGCAGCCTGTCAAGATCCCTTTGTACTTCTGCCTGGTTCTCGCCCGATTGAATTCTTCTCATCAACTTCACATCATCTGTAAACAGGGACACTTCTGAGTCTATTGCTTCCTTCATGTCGTTCACATATACCAGAAACAGCCCTGGTCTTAGGACTGACCCTTGTGGAATCTCGCTCGTCACAGGTTCACCTGCGACGAGCGAATATCTGTCTTCCCGACAGGTATTCCCTGATCAACTGCAGTGCCTTTCCAGTTATACCTGTCTGGTCCTCCAGCTTATGCACTAATCTCTTGTGTGGAACAGTGTCAAAAACCTTCTTACAGTCCAAGAAAACGCAATCTACCCACCCTCTCTCTCTTCTCTTACTGTTGTCACCCTGTCATAGAACTCCAGTAGGTTTGTGACACAGGATTTCCCGTTCCTGAAACCGTACTGGTTGTCGTTGATAAGCTAATTCCTTTCTAGGTGCTCCACCACTCTTCTCCCCGACAATCTTCTCCATGACTTTGCATACTATACATGTCTGGTGCACCTGCGACGAGCGAGGTTCCACAAAGGTCAGTCCTAAGACCAGTGCTGTTTCTGGTATATGTGAACGACATGAAGGAAGCAATAGACTCAGAAGTGTCCCTGTTTACAGATGATGTGAAGTTGGTATATGGTTTAATGCTTCGTGTCTGTCTCCTTTTTAAAAAATTGGGACTACATTTGGTGTTTTCCATACCTCAGGTAGTCGCCCTGTTTCGATATATGTGTTGAAGATTGTTAGTGGCACCCACATAGCGCCTCTGCTTCCTCTCTCAGGACCAATGGATGTGAGTGTGAGTGTGTGTGTGTGTGTGTGTGTGTGTGTGTGTGTGTGTGTGTGTGTGTGTGTGTGTGTGTGTGTGTGACATACTAGTATTGTCTAAGGTAATGGGAACCACTAAGCCCTTTGAAGTACAGGAGTTGTAACGGAGAACCACCAAGGGCAATAGAGAGGACAAGTCTTGTAGTACTGACATATTGGAGTTATGAGAACGGGTGACAGAACTGGAAGAAGTGTGCGTGTAAAACATATTACTGGACTGATGAATGCAATCTGCCTGCCTGCTAGCATGCATATGGTCTCATGTCTGTATGCGCGTACATTCACGTATATATTTGTATATACATGTCTTTTTTTGTGTGTGCACGGTTCTGTGTATAGTATATATATTTAATATAACATAAACGCAGATTAGCACATTTTCAAACAACTAGTAATATAGAGACTGACTGATGAAGTAGCCAGGCTCAGGCTTGGTTACAAGTACTTTCTTTGACACCATGTGCTTGACTGTCCAATTATTGAGGAATATAAAACAGAGTTCAGGAACCTTTGTGACATATTAACGAAATTGATACCAAATTCTTTCAGCAACTATCCAATGCTTACGTGTAACAGATGAAACATACAGTGTAAATATGTACTCCTGTTAATCCTCGTTTTTGGAACTTAGTTCCAAAGTCTTTTGTGGATCCATATACTCTTGTGGTACCATTAACAGGATGGATACGAGATGCGCAGTAAACTAGACGCTTCTGCAAAATAAATTTGTCTGTATACAAGCATGTATATTTGTGTGCATATAAGTGCGTGTTAGTAAGCTTTTGTTAACTTCATCTCATTTCAGAATCGCATAATAAGTACCGATTGATTACAGTTTTACGCCGGTTAAAATAATATTCGCATGTGCTAATCAAGTGATTATCTCGTTAATGCGTTTGTTAAGCCGGTATCATATCTGGGTATTACGCTGAATAAGGTAAAATTGAATTTTCAACATCAGATTTCTATTTATTTTTATTTTGTTGGGTTGTAATTCATAATTTCACGTCAATGCTTCAGTTAATTTATCAGAAAGAGAGGCCATAAAAAGAGCACTGCCAAAAGGCCAACTGGCCATACTAGGAATCTTGAGCTCACATCAAACCATTCCCATTCCCATGAACAGCTTGAGCTTACACCAAACAATTCCCATTCCTACAGAGTTATAAATTTACCCATAATTTTTCAGGTTCAATATTTTCTTACTCATACAGTACTAAGTTGGCAGTTTTATTCTGTTTTGATTTTGACAATTAGACCTAATACACTAAATTTATAAACAACCAAAAATTTTCAAAATCTTTGAAAATTTTGAGTCAAACTCGCTGGCACACAACTGCAGGCCACTGACATTTTCTTCATTTAAGTTTTGTTTGGATAGGCTGTAGGGTGGTCAGACATGTAGTTACTAGAGTTTAACTCAGACAAAGACAAGGTCATGCAAAAGGGAAGGGAAAAAGGGAAGATAAGATGCATAAACCGGAAGGAAGAAGTTACTTATATCAATGCAAAAGAAGAACTGCAAGTAATTATCCAAAACCCAAAAATCGCGTTGGGCATATGCCAACTTTAAAAACTAGAACGAATCTTAGAAATGCCTTCAGTCACCTCAGTGAATCCTTCAAGACGTAAAAAAAAGTTAGGGCCCATTTTTGAATTACAAATTATGTTGGGTCTTTCAGAACAAACCCAGCACAGGAATTACTTGGAAACACTAAAGGTGGAGAATATTTTGAGTTTTGTAGCTTTTGGTTCCTGAACTGAGAGGATTAACACAAAGAGACTAAAAATTAAACAATCTTGGAGGAGAGAAGGATCAGAGCAGACATGATAACGACATACAATATACTCAAAATTTGATGGAGCACACAAGAAATTGAAAAGGGCCCGGGAAAAAAGACGAGCAAGATAACCAAAAAAAAAAAAGAAGATTTTTTCACTTTGTCCCAAACCAAATTGAAAAAATTTAGCAAACGAGCGAGGCGTGAGCGGCGCCGTAAAAAAAAGGGTGGGGAAAAAAAATGAAACAACACTACCTAAAACGTTTGTCC